>CM076578.1:1956780722-1957011499 GCA_034641835.2 Pinus albicaulis | reverse complement strand
AAATGTTCACATTCATCCACCTGGCGACTCCACACTGCATAATCCTAGAAGACTCCACTGGAGGAAGAACCTGAAAGATGGCCAGAACTCATAGAAGGGTAGAACATACGGGTTGGATTTGGTTTAAAGAATTCATTATTTTTGTCTATCACTATGTTCTGTCCTACTTTAAGCCTAATCAAGTGTACAAATATGAAACCCATGATGAGTATGGGAAAGATCTCAAGCCTCAGTCTTCAGACCGTGAGCAGACCTATGCTCCTGTGAAAAACCTGGTGGAACAAGAAGCTCATGTTGTATCTCCCACTCTTCAAGAAGCTTCAAGCAGCCATGAGCCTATTGTTACACTACCCACTCCTACAAAGGTCATAGAAAGATACAAGCCCCTGGTTTTACCTCTTTTCTTCCAACCCCTTCCTGCAGAACTTATAAATCAGCTGCCTCACTTTGATGGAGAGAATAAAGGGTCCACTGCTGAAGAACATGTTCAAAACCTTGAGGATTTACTTGAGCTGTATGAAATAGAAGAAGATGATGTGTGCATTAGAATGTTTGCCTTGTCATTGCAAGGAAATGTCAAGAAATGGCTCAAAGGCCTTCCAGAGGCAAGCATTTTTAGCTTTCATCAGTTTTCTCAAGTTTTCCTACATAGATGGGCAGCCCCTAAGAATGCTCTCCTCATCCTAAAATAATATCAAAATTTGAGAAGGCATCCAGGAGAGACAGTGCAAGAGTTTTCAGCCATGTTCAATAAGGTATATGATGCAATGCCTTCTGATATAAAACCACCTTTGGGATGGGCTTTATTGCACTATCCAAGTTCTTTTGACCCCGAGGTGGAATTCCATATAAGGCAAAAAGAGCCTTTGAGCCTAGAGGAAATGCAGGATATAGAAATCACTGTCGAATACAACATACAGTGCAGGGAGGAAAGATTAAGAGCAGCAAGGAAGGACCGAACAGAGCGAACAGCGCAGATCTCTTTAGAGGACAAGCTGGAAAGACTGATAGAGGCTGCCAGTTCCTTGCTGAAAGCAAAAGAGCAAGAAGATGAGGCTGAAACCAGAGAGGATGATTGGGAAAGACCTGCTCCTTGTCCCCAAGAAAGACAAATCAGATCTCTGCAAGACAGAAGTCACATGCCAAGCATGTATGATGAACCAGAGCTTGAATCAGAAAATGAACTTGCAGAGTATTTTGAAGAAAGAATTGCTGAGAGTCCTGAAGATTTGATGGGTGACAATACTTACAATTACGATTCCTCTCATGTTGATATGTCTGACGATGAGTTTTTCCAAAGGGAAACTGAGCTTGCACGGCCATCATCAGAAGTCTCATGGGAGTAAGACTACGACCATCAACTTCAGGAAAACGATGAGCTTATGCAGGCCATCTATGATACTGATGGAGAAGGCATTGAAAGCATGATAGCAGACGAAGATTCATTGAATCTTCTATCTGC
This sequence comes from Pinus albicaulis, assembly GCA_034641835.2. NCBI lineage: Eukaryota > Viridiplantae > Streptophyta > Pinopsida > Pinales > Pinaceae > Pinus > Pinus albicaulis. The sequence goes on along the minus strand of CM076578.1, from coordinate 1,957,010,037 downwards.
TTTATATCCGAACATCAGTTGCACTTGCCAAGCGGACAGAGGCCAGCAGCTCTTCAGCGCAGAGGACGAGGAGGAAAGAGATGAAGAAAATCTTGAGCGGAATGAATGCCCGGAGCCTTCTCCCGAAGGGATTAAGGTAATCAAAGAAGCCCCCACTCAAGAATATGTTATTTTTTCACAGAGTTTAGCCCGTTGTAGCAGAACCGACCTGTGGTACTAGAGGATAGCGTTGTTGAATATAATGAGCCCTCTAGCTCAAGCTGCATTGAAGATGAGCGAGGTCCTCTTTCCCACATACATCTTTGTATTGATTCAAAGGAAGAGGAGGTATTCCTGGTTGATGCCCATATGCCAAATACTCCCAATCAAGAAGAGGTGGAGTGTGATTACAAAGGCCTCACTACAGATGCAGTGATTGAAGCTGCCCAGGATGCAGACAGCCTAACAGTCGTGGTAGGCTTTGAAGAAAAAAGTGTACATCATGAGTTTCTTGATCGTGTGGCAGACTACATGGAGGCCCTGATTGGCTCAGCTTCACAAGCATCAATCTTTTGCAAGAGCCAAACACAACAAAATTGGTCACCACTGCTGATGGCCTCGGTTTTGAAGAACCACATGCAGAGCACCTTGTGGTTATCTCTGACAGGCAGTCAGTGCTCATATCCTTTTTTGCTGTTATTAGACTGGCTGCATTGGCATTATTGTATCACTTAAAGCATCAGAGATTTCCAGTTAGAGTAGGGTAGGTAGGAAAGCTCAATAAAGCTCAGCCTATGAGCATGTAGATTAGTTGTTTCATTTTCTGTCCTAGAATGTAGAGAAGAAACCTGCTAGACAGTCTAATCCTAGCAGGTAGTAGTGTAGGTAGAGAAACATATGAGACCAACAGTCTAATCTGGTCTCATGGAGTAATAAGGGTAGAAATAGAATAGGTTTATTTTTTCCTATTTGTAAAAATTAATGATGTAAAGGGTCTGCAAGTCCAAATGCACCCAAGAAGAAAAAATGATAGGATTATAGTGTGGGTAGGTAGTTGTTTGGAAGAATTGTACTGCTGATATGTTGTCTTCATAGCTTGTGGCAGCAGATCAAAGAAATAGATGGATGGTTCAAGCAGTAGGCACATGGCCTACACCAAGAGATCATCTTCTGGTTTCTTGGCTCCTTCAAGAAGAAGCCATCCCCATGTGGAGCCACTGTTAGCCCCCCATGAAATTTTTGACAAGAAAATAGGGGGCTAAATCATTTTTGAGTCTTCAAGGAATGCATTTCCTCTGAAAACACAGTCTCCTTGAAGCCTCCATGTGCCTTTTATCCTTTGATCAAATCCCCTCTGCTGATTCCCCTTTTAAAGCCTCTCTGTTATGTGAAGAAATGCCCAAAGGCCCCCTTTTCCCTCTTATTTCATCCCCCAAAGCCTTTGTTTTCTCTCCCCTTTATTCCCCCTTCTTTCCCCATTTACCCTCCAAAATCCCCTCAAAATTCCCTTTGAATTTCCTCCCCTAACCTTTGTTGACCTTCTTCCCCCTTTATTTCTCTATCGTTCCCCTTCCCCAGCCCTAAAATCCATTAAAATGGGATAAAAAACCCTCTTCCGACCTTATTATAGGGCTTAGCCCCTTACCGCAAATCCCTTAACCACTTCCCAACATATGACCCGGCGCTGGGACCAAGCGCTTAAGTCCCGAGCGCCAATCGCAATCGGAAGATCGGCGGGGGTCCTTTTTCTTTGTAATATCAAAAGTCTCGATTGCGATCGTTTTAACACATTATGTCCCACGGCATGTTTTACACCGTCGATCCGCTGTACAGATCCAACGATAGAGCACTAATCGCAAGACCCGGCTCAATCGCAATCGCAACATGTATTGTGCACCCCCCGATTGATCGCATCGCACTCCGATTGCGATCCTCCGATCATATCCCGACCGTCGATCCGTCCCGCCGATCCGACGACCAGCGCTCAATCGCTCCATTCCTTCGATGAACCCAATCGCAAGTACTTCCTCTAATCCCCCGATTGCATCTCCGCCGTCCTTTCAACCCGCGATCCGACGGTCTTCGCTCAATCGCAACCCCCGTCCGATCGCAATCGCAACTCACAATGGTGCCGCCCCGATTGAGATCTTCCGATTCAATCCTGACCGTTGATCTCCCCGCCTGATCTGACGGTCCTCCGCTAATCGCACCCTGTCTTCCAATCCCCCTGATCGCTCTGTCCCTCTGATTACATCTGAACCATTGATCTGATCCCCGATCCAACGGTCAGCGCTCAATCGCGCTCCGACCTCCTATCGCAATCGCATGCTCTTCCCTCCGTCCTCCGATTTAATCCCGACCGTTCATCCTTTCGCAGATCGACGGCCAGCGCTCAATCGAAAGTTCTCTCCCGATTCCTCCGATCATGTTGCCCTTCCAATTTCATCGCAGTCGTCTGTTCCCCTCGCAGAATCAACGGTCAGCACTTAATCGCTCTATCTCTTCCAATCGCAATCGGAACATTTGTGTCGTGCATTGCGATTTCTCCTCGCTCCTCGCTCCGATTGCGATTGGCCCGATTCCATCTTGACCGTTCGTTTTCTCCCAGATCTAACGGCTCAAATCTGATTGCCCTTCGCCTCCGTTGGGTCCCACCTTGTACGATCCTTCTACCGCATTTCATTGCATTTCGTGCATTTTCTTTGTATTTCCTCCATTATTCAAACCTTTGTGTTTTACATTAAGGTTTACTAAATTTCCCTCCACCATGGCCGGGTCCCGCTTCCATGGCTCCGCACCATTGTGTCCGTTGTTTCCAAAGTCGTCACCGCCTTTCCTCCACCACTCCGCCACCACTTCTCTGGCCTCTGCAGCATTCTCCACCACTACCCGGGCTTATAATAGTTTATTTCATTATGCAGATAACACAGAGAGGCCATTTCAGCCGGCCATCAAAGTAGTAGAGACCGGATCAGAAGGGATTTGAGCCGGTAATTGAAGATTAATGGTTAACCCCGCAAGTCAAAGGCTTCAAGCACAGTTTGAAGACTAAGAGCACACCAGCGAGTCATAACTGCGCCACCTAACATCATGACTTTTTCCTCCAGAGGTACACCTTCCCACAGCACCCTCCATGCCTTCTCGAGCCCTGAGACAATTAAATACACTGACTGAAGCTCATTTCGGACAATCAGGCAGCAGTTATGGAGGTATGGAGTGGCCTCGCAGACTTTCATCCAGTTCATTTATTCCAAAATGGCAGCACAGAGCTCCAAGCACCAGAGAGGACTCCAAAGAAATATTCGAGGTCAATTTCCGGCCTGACAGAGTCTCCAAACAGTCTACAGAGTACATACAGCACTGCATTTAAGCCATTAAGCAGCATGGGCGTGGACACTTCCACCGAATCTATCTTAATGAGATTCATTTATTGTATGTTCTACTCCTGTTTCTTCCTCTTCTCATATAAAATCCCTGAGAACGAATTGTAAAGGTTGTTGTTTAGCTGCTGGGCGTTTTGCAGTTAGAAGGATTCAGTTTGACTGTTAGAACAGTCGTGGGAGGGAGTAGCAGAGTAGTTGTATGTAATAGGCTGGGAGGAGAAGTTGGGACTGTATTAGCCATTGAGCCATATTGTACATGACTAGTTTTGCATCAATTAATCAAAGCACATTTCACAGGATCCTGGTCTATTACTATTGGTGATGTTTTCTTACTCTGTTTATTACATTTCCATATTGTTTCATGTTCTTCTGGTAGGCATCAGAATAATGGTATAGGATTCACCCTTGTTAGGTTCCCTATGCTGTCTGCTCTCCCTACCTTTATGTTTTCTGCTCCATGTGCTATCTAAGAGTAAATTCATGGGTTTAACCAGTGCAGCGGATGTTATTGCCTGCTGGCTGATGTATGAACTGGGGGGTTTGCCACTTGGATGTTTCTTTGTCAAATCTATCTCTGTTTTTCCCTTGGAGTTGCTAAAGCAGATCTGGAGTTAAATGAACTCTGGTCTGATCTATAAGCAACCCCATTGTCTCTTTGAGAGCTGCCTTTGAGTATGTCCAAGCAGGTCTGGAGTTAAATGACCTCTGACCTGATCTATAGACAGAAAATTGGTTGTCTTTCCTTCTTCCACTTTCTCTCCTTAATGTTCCATTCCACCATCTATCTAAAAAGATCCTTTAGTATTAGATGACTTGCCCTTTGGAAGCCTTGGCTAGTGGATGCAAGTAATTTCCCTCTCATGACTCCATAGCCCAATGGATGGCACTGTTTAGGCCTATCCTCTTTGCTGAAAGGTCCTGCCGCCTTGTTCCTTTTCTCCCACTGCTTTCTCAGTCCATGATCTCCTAACCGACCCAGCGACCCTTCAACCAAACCATTTAAAACCCCCCTATGTGCTTCACAACTAGCCTAATATCTCAATTCGAGTTTCAAAGACATATCATTCTTTGCTTTATTGGAGAGATCCCTCTCTGGGTCTAGGAGGGCTAGATCCTAGGGCCTAAAAGTGGTTCTGATGTTGTCTCATCTTTTGGTCTTGCCAATCTGGCCAAAACATGGGAACCCCAACAGACTCAATTTTTAACCCTTTCGGCACCCTTTGTTTCCATTAAAAAACCGTGAAAAATAATAAAAATACAAGTCTTTTTATGGACCTAAGCCCCTTGGGCTAAGGTCTAAACCACTTCCCCAATACGCCCTCATCATAAAAACCGAGCGCCAAACCCATGAAGCGCTGATCGAATCGAAAAGATTCAAGTGTGCATGTTTGTGAACCATTTCAAAATATCGATTGCGATCAGCCCCTTTTTCTTAGACCCCCGATCATATTATTATTTTCATATAACCCTGAGCCCGCCTTCGGCGCTTAAACCTTGTGAATATTTCATTTCTGACCCTTTTTCCTTTGTAAACCCAAAAACCCACTTTCCGAAGTTTTAAGTTAAAAACTTAAAGTCACGTGTTTAAATAAAATGGGTTGATCAAAAAGGCCGATCGCGCAATCGCGATCGAAGAATTTAAAATGGGTTGATCAAAAAGACCGGGCCCAAATGTTTCGATTACGATTGGCCCTAGTTATATAAAGCCCGGGCCCATGGCACTCCATACACCCAGTGGCCCCGCAATCGGGCGCTAGCCTATCATATATATATTCCGCCCATTTCACTCAAAACCTTGTTTTTTATTGAAATTTATGGGTTTCTTACGAAGTGCAAGGGTCCCGCCGGTGCAAGAAAACAAAGGATCTAGACTGTCGGTCTAGACCTAATCGAATGGTTATCACCCAATCGAAATGTTCCAATCGGAATGTTTCAATCGAAATGTTTCAATCGGAATGTTTCGATCGGAATGTTTCAATCGCAATGTTTCCAATCGCATACTTTATATCTGTTCCCCCGATCGGCCATCCCCCGATTCACTCTCCGCCATCGACCTGATTCGATAGATCAATCCGACAACGCTTTAATCGGGGCTTTCTCCTCCGATTGAAGAATCGCATCGGAGTTTTATTTTCAATCGCATCCCCTCTTCTGCCACCCTCCGATTGAGTCTCTCGATTAGATCTCGACCGTCCACATTCAGACGGACGGCCCAAACCTTACTCCTTATTCTTCTCCCGCTATCCTTTTGCCTTTCTATACGTATCTCCTTGTGGTGGTTGCTCTCATTCGACCTCTATACGCCCTTCCCCGCCATCCGCGCTTAAACCCTTAACCGTTAGGATTTCTTAACTATTTTTGTGTTTTGCAGGAATTTTTAATGGTTTTCCATTGTATAATGAAAGAAAGTCGAGGGTGGGGAAAGACATTTCCTGCGCCTTCGAGCTGTTAAAGAGAACCATCTGCGGGGTTTCGCTCCATTTTTTTCTCAATGCTTCATGGGCATTGATACCTTTAAAAAGCCCAGTGCAGCCTGCACATCGACAAGACACTGTTTTAATTCGAAAACAGTTAAAGAGTATCAGTTTGAAGACAGAGCACAACAGATGAAGATTGAAGACGGTTTTTTTGGGGATTACGGCTAAGACCGTTATCAAAAGCCTAATCCCCAATCTAAAACACAGTTAAAGGAAAAACCTAAAGTGTTTCATCAGACAGAAAGCCTCCACCGCCACATCTGAGGCAAATTGATTCCTCAGCTACCACCGAGCCACCTGTCGCCTCAAACCTTTCAAACAGAGGCCGAAGTTATTGAAGAAAATCAGACATTCGCCTCCAGCGCAGCCAGGGAGTTACTTCTGCAAGGAAATCAATGCAGAAAATATCTGCAGAGTTACTCCAAACATTACATAAAGCCTCAAAGTCAAATAAAGCTCCCACCGAGCTTAATCCATAAATGTAAAACAGTTAATGCAGTGTTCCACCTGTGAACTTCTTCATCGAGCCCCTCAAAGGGCCGAGAAGTCTTGAACCTGTATTAATTATCCCGAGAGATATTTTCTCAGATCACCTCCTCATTCTTTTATAAATACCTCAGAAGAAGATGAGAAATTGTTGTTTGCAGAACTTTGAAATACACTTGAGCTCGAGACTTCTATTTGTACATAGTGTTCACTGGCCCTTGAAGCTCTGTTTGCGCTAGAGTAGTTAGGTTGAATAGTGAAGATGATTGCTGAACTGAAACATTGGACTTGAAGATTGTAACTGGTTTGACATCAATATAAAAGCTATTTCTTGGGATCCTGGTCTTTATCACTGGTGAAGTGCTTCTTTCTTTGTTAATCGTTTTCCTTCTATGTATGCCATATTGTTCATTTTCCCTCTGTAAAGAACAGTTTAAACAGGGTTAGGATTTTCTGTATAGCAGTAACCTTCTCTAGCTGAGAAACCTTTATCTCAATGTTTTCTTCAGATTTGTTTATTTAAGAATGATTCAATACAGTTTAAACAGTTAGGAATGTAGGTGTTCCCTCGTCCTTCTGTTTGCTCAAACATTTTTCTTGAATGTTATTTCCATTATTTGCTATTAAAGTTAGACTAGAGAAGATATGGTTTGCCTTGATTCCTAGATTCTTTTCTCCAAAGGCAGATTCTAAAAGTTTCCCTTGGTGTTGACTAAAATCAGACTAGGTTTAAAAGTACTTTATCTGATCTTAAGTTACACTCTGTCTTTCTTATGTGTTTTCATACTTTCTGAAAGTAATTATCAGGATTACTGGATTGTTTGTCAATTAAGTTGCTTTAATAAGAACTTGCCCAAGAAGTCTATGGTTAGCCCTGTCCTTGGTTGGTTTTAAAACAGTTACTTAAGAGGCTTTCCTTGTTTGGACTGACTATAAATCCTCTGAGAAATTATTATCAGTTTCCACCCCTCCAATATTTTAATGTTTCCATTCCATCATTTTAATCTCAATAATCTTGTGGTACAGATAACTTGCCCCCTGGATCACACTTGATGTAGCTGTTCAATTAAAGCCCAGATATGACTCCATAGCCCAATGGACTAAAAACCAACGTTATATCTATCTATCTGCCAAATCTGTTCTATTTTCTTGCAACTTCTCACTTTTGAAACTTTTGCACTTAGGACTTTCCCCTCAAGTAACATTTCATGCTCAACCATCCAAAACAAAACAAAACAAAAACCTTGGCCTTCATAACTAGCCTAATATCATTACCTTAAGCTTTCAAAGACAATATCTATCTTTGTACATATTGGAGAGATCCCTCTCCGGATTCAGGAGGGCTAGATCCTAGAATCCCAAAGTTGTTTGAAATGATGCTAACTCTGTGATTGGACTCTCCCAATCTTGCTAATAAATTACAGAGACCTAACATATCTGGCGACTCCACTGGGGAAAAAACTCAGAGGATTTTATGTTCAAATCTATTCGAGCACTTGCTTTATTAACCAGCTTGAGCCACCAGAACCTAACATATTTGGCGACTCCACTGGAGAAAAAACTCAGAGGCTTTTACGTTCAAATCTACTCAAGCACTTGCTTTATTAACCAGCTTGAGCCACCAGAACCTAACATTTCTGGCGACTCACTGGGGAACATCGAACCCATAATCATTTTCATTTAAAGATAATCATACGACGTCAGATATTTGGTTCATAGAGCTTCTGCTTTATTAACCAGAGTAAAAAGCATCCTTTTCAAGCACTGCCTAGTATAGGTAATCATGATGGAACTTGTTTGAAATCAGTGACAAACTAGGTAAACCCTAGGTTTCTCTTAAGACTTCATCTAACCTTGAAAATTCAGCTGGCTTAGCCATAAGAGTAGACTTCCTTTGTCTCACAACCTTAGCTAAGTTTTGAAACAAAGTTAGGACATTCTTAACAACCACAAAACTGAAAAATGACTTAGAAAAACCCAAAAATATTTCAGATTGGAATTAAATAAACATGGTGGTGGACCATAAGACCTGTTACCTCTGAAAGGAGCTAAAAATTTCCACTTGGCGACTCCACAATCCTAGCAGACCTTAAGACTCCACTGGGAAGAACCCTTATCATTATAAAATCATTCAAACTCAGTTAGAGGACTGTGGGATTTAAAAATTGTAAAACAGATTGGTTAACCTCTCCAAGATTGTCATATCTGGTTGAACTTTTCTTGTTTTAGGTCTAAACAACATAGCATAGTGGCTCCTAGAAAGATTCACACTAGAGCCCATCCTGACCCGGATCCACCTGAAATAGTTGATGACCCAGAAAGTATCCTCTGGAAGTCTCCTAGGATTAAATTATCAACTGTTTTCAGATCATCCTTGAGAGCTAATTCTGTTCCAGAAAATCTTTCGGCTCTACAACAATCACAAGAAGACTTAGTAAATATTTTTAGAAATAGGTCTCTTGGTGATTTAGATCAGTCAGATTCTGAGTCTTTGCCTGAGTCTCCTGAGACAAGTACACATCTTGGTAGTAGAAAGACTACACCACCTAATTTACACTTCCTCCAAAATCTAGGTGTCTCTCATCCGAGATCCGCTCAGCAATCTATTCCTGGTCCATCCATTTCTGCTCACCCTGTATCCACTGTTCCAACCGCTCCCCTCCAACCCACTTTCACTCTTGTTAATCCACCTCCACCTCCTGCCATGGCTGCATGGTATGCCCCCTTAGTTCTTCCTGTACCATTAGCCAATCTTCCACAGGACTATCAGTCCAAAATCCCATTATATGATGCTAGTAATACTATAATAGCATCTCAACATGTGGACAAGATGAATGACTACTTTGACAGAAATGAAATTGATAATGATTCTGTCAAGTTGAGGCTATTTGCTCAAAGTTTTGGGGGAGAAGTAAGAAAATGGTTTAAAGGTTTAACCCCCCATAGTATTAACGATCTCCAAGCCTTCCATCAAACATTCTTAAACAAATGGGAAGTGAGAAAGAATCCTCTCCAAGTCCTTGCTAACTATAATAATCTCCATAGGAACCCAGGGGAAAGTGTACAATCCTATTGCACTAGATTTAACAGCGTATATAATGCACTTTCCCCTGAGCTAAAACCTCCTCAGGGCTCAGCTTTAAACAAATTTCCTAAAGGGTTCGATCCAGACATGACATATTCACTCAGAGAAAGAGTTTTTGCAACTCTTGAAGACATGCAAAGGGGTGCTCTTTCTGTGGAAGTGAACTTGATGGAGAAAAGAGCAAGAATGAAGAGCGAGAAGAGAGTATCTTTTAGAGAGGAATCCACACCTTCTACTTCCAACTCAAAAATGGAGAGAATGATGGAAGAAATGATGAAAGAGATGAGCATAATTAAGAGAGCACAAGCAAATCAAAATCAAACTGCTCCTCAAAATAGGAACCAGAATCAGAATGCTAGAAGGAACCAACCTCCAAACAGACCCAGGGAAGATGATCAACAGATCACCCCTCCCTTTCATCAAAACTATGTAAGTGAGGTTGAAGAAATAGAAGACATAACAGAGGAAGAGGATATCAACATGTTCGGGGAAGAGGATGATGACTTTGAGGTTCATTATGATAATAAACAAGGTCTTTACACACCTTACGACGACAAAAGAGATGATAATGAAAATTATTATCGGGACATGGAAAATGTCGTCATAGAACCTCAAAGAGAATATGACCTTAGAAGCAAGACCAGTCAACAAGCCCCCAACACCAAAACCTCTGACAAATCCTCTCAAAGCAGCACCGCAGCTAAACCCAAAACAACCAAACAAAAAGACAAAACAGTGGATGTTAATTCTGATAAGGATAAGGAGAAAAACACTCAAAATTCTGAAAAACAGAGTGAAGAAATCAGCAGTACTAACACTTCAGCTAGTACTCCTTCTACAACAGTTGTGTCAAGTAAAAAAAATCAGCAAGCTGTAATTGTTGATAGAGTGACAACTAATAAGGTTGAAACAAGTGCTTCAAAGAATCAAAACCCTTTCAGCCTTGAACAGGAAATCTTAAAGATCAAAATCTCTGTTCCATTAACTGAGTTAGCTGCCCAACATGTATATAGGAACCAAATTTTGAAGGCTTTAAATATAGAGGAAAATGGAGATACAGTTAATCTTAGTGACGACCTACCAGAGTTGATTTTTGGCCCTAAGATTGAAGGGAAGTTTCAAGAGGGACCAATTCCTCCCTTTTATGTGAGTTTGAACATCCATGACAAAATTCTACACAACGCTATGCATGATTCCGGGGCTTCTCATAATTTAATGCCTAAAGCTGTGATGGAGAGCCTTGGTTTAGAAATTACCAGACCCTACAAAGACCTATACTCCTTTGAATCAAATAGAGTAAAATGTCTAGGATTGATCAAAGACCTCTGTGTTAACCTAGCCCAGATTCCAGCCAAATGTTTACTCATGGACATTGTTGTGGCTAATGTCCCCCCAAAGTATGGAATGCTATTATCAAGATCCTGGGGAGCTAAGTTACAGGGGACTATGCAGATGGACATGGCATATGCGAGCATCCCGGTTTTCAATCAGACCAGAAGAATTTACAGGGAGTCTCATATGCAATACACGGTTACAAGTCAAGACAGACCAGAAAAATCTCCTATATATTCTGTCAATACAGGCCTTGATTCTTTTATCATGTTTAACAATGAAACTCCTAGCGAGAAGGTCACTTTAACAGAATTAAAGGTCGACAGGGAAGAAGAGTATAATAACGCAGAAGTGTCCAAACAGTTTGCCACATGTGAAAACATTAGTAAACAAAGCATAGGTCTTGATTTACCGGTTATGAGTCCATTGTTTTTAGGACTTAACAACCCAGTAAATACCCCTAACATTTCTGGCATCATCCCTCAATCTATTGAAGAATTTGAGGAGTCAAAACAAATTCAATTGGGTGCTGCTAATCATGAACAGTCAAAAGGCACCATAGTTAAAAAGGAAAATCGCCAAACAGACGAAACCGAAGGCAGTCCTTTATGGAGTATGTATTTTGATGGGTCATGCACTAGAAATAATGCGGGTGCAGGGGTTTGGATCATTAACACTGAAAACAACCACACGAAATGCATCTCATGCAAATTAAACTTTCAGTGTTCCAACAACATAGCAGAGTATGAATCCCTTCTCTTAGGCTTGCATCTCTTGAAGAAATTAGGAGCCGGAAGAATTAATGTGTACGGGGATTCTGAGTTAATCATTAGGCAAGTCAATGGGGAGTATAATGAAAATCATCCCAGACTTAGAGCCTATCGGAATGATGTCATGGATCTGTTGACAACATTTGAGGAGTCAAACCTGAGTTTCATCCCAAGGAAAAAGAACATTATGGCCCACAATCTAGCTTTTGCGGCCAGGACATGTCTAACGCCATATGAGACTGGAGACAACACAACTCCGATAAAATTTAGACTGGAAGTGCCTAATAACGAAAAATATTGGCAAGTGTTTGACAATGACAAACAAATAGAAGACTTCATGCAATTCAGAAATGAGTTCGAACTGCACAGTTCAGATTCAGATTATGATACAGACTGCAGTGAAGAAAACTTTCTTGGTGAAGAAGAATTGTCTCCTCAACCTGCAAATATTAACCTATTGTCTAGCGAACTTAGGAACAAAACAGAATTAAGTGCAGAGTCAGAAATGGAAGAATTACAAACTCTGCATTCTAAAGATGAAAATTTGCCGAGTGGTCTAACGCCTTTAGAGGAGTTGTTCGATTTTAACGATGTGGCCAATAAACCAAAATTGGAACCTATAGAGACTGAAGTAGAGGAGTGCAATATAGGCAGTGAGAAAAAACCAAAAATGATCAAACTGTCTAAAACTTTGCCAGCTCGCATTAAACTCAAATACATAGAGCTGTTCAAAGAATTTTCTGATGTTTTTGCATGGAGTTATGAAGATCTTAAATCCTATGACACTGAAATAATACAGCACAAAATCCCTCTTAAAGAAAACCAAAAACCATTTAAACAGAAACTGCGCAGAATAAACCCTGTCCAGTTTCCATTGGTTCAGAAGGAGATCATGAAAATGTATGAGGTTGGCATTATTGTCCCTATTAGATATTCCGAGTGGGTATCTAATCTGGTGTCCGTTAGGAAGAAGACTGGAGAAACCAGGCTTTGTATAGACTTTAGAGATTTAAACAAAGCTTCGTTGAAGGATAACTACCCTTTACCAAAAATGGATCACATTTTACAAAGGGTGGTGGGGTCTAAAAGGATTTCGTTGCTTGATGCTATTCAGGGTATAATCAGATTTTAGTTCACCCTGCTGATCAATTAAAGACAGCTTTCACTACTCCATGGGGCACTTTCATGTATGTGAAGATGCCTTTTGGTCTAATGAACGCTGGAGCAACCTTTCAGAAAACCATGGACATAGCATTCTCGGAAGAATTGGGCTTCTTCATCATTATCTATCTAGATGATGTCACTGTGTTTTCAAAAACAGATGAAGAACATTTAGAACATTTAAGAAAAGTTTTCGAGAAGTGAAAAAGGTTTGGAATATCTTTAAACCCTAAGAAGACACTATTTGGTCTCCAAGAAGGTAAGCTTCTTGGACACATTATTTCAGAAGACGGTATAAAGATAGATCCAAAGAGGATTGAGGCTATATTGCAAATATCTCAGCCTCGAAATATCAAAGAGTTGTAGTCTTTCATTGGAAATATTAACTTTTTGAGAAGGTTCATCCCTAACTTGGCAGAGCTCCTTAGAAATATCACAAACATGTTGAAAAAGGAGCAAGGGATAAAATGGACCTTGGAAGCAAAGACATCCTTTGAGCTGGTGAAACAAGCATTAACCAAAACACCGGTTCTCATAAGCCCTGATTTTTCAAAGGATTTTTATATCTTCTCATTTGCATCAGAACATACTATTGATGCTGTCCTTTTACAGAAAAATCCACAAGGACAAGAGAAGCCTATTGCATTCTTTAGCAAGGCATTGAGGGATGCCCCTTTGAAGTATAATATTATGGAAAAGCAAGCTTTTGCTTTGGTTAAAGCATTGAAAGACTTCAGAGTATACATCCTTCATTCACACATCATTGCCTTTGTCCCTAATTCGGTGGTTAAAGACATTCTAACACAGGACCCAGATGGTAAGAGAGGTAAGTGGATTGCTGTTATTCTCGAATATGATTTAGAGATAAAACCCACTAAACTCATCAAAGGCCAAGGTCTAGCTAGATTAATGGCCGAATCCAATTTTGAAGTTCTTGATATTAATATGATTAATGCTTTGGACAGCCAAGAAGAATTCTCAACTCCCATTATTGAAAACCATTTTATGAATTCTCCTTGGTATGCTGATATCGTTTATGTTTTGCTTAATTTAAATACACCTCCTGGTTTATCGAAAACAAAGCAAGGTTCTTAAAACTGAAAGCAGTAAACTATTGCATTGTAGATAGGTGTCTTTATTGGAAAAATGCTAGTGGTATATTGCTTAAATGTTTGCCTGAGTTTGATGCAGAGAAGGTTAAGCAGGAATTTCATGAATGAGAGTGTGGAGGCCATTTGTACTGGAAGTCAACAGCCAACAAAATTTTGAGGGTTGGTTTCTGTTGGCCTACTCTTTTTCCTGATGTTCACAAAATAACAACTACTTGCCATAAATGCCAATTGTTTGAGGGCAAGAGAAAATTATTACCCCTTCCTCTGTATCCAATCATTGTTGAAGTTCCTTTTCAACAGTGGGGACTTGATTTCATAGGTGAAATCCATCCCTCATCTTCTGCCCAGCATAGATGGATCCTTACTGCCACAGACTATTTCACTAAGTGGATAGAAGCCATTCCTTGTAGGCAAGCCAATGATTCAATTATTATAAAGTTCACAGAAACCAATATCCTTTCCAGATTTGGCTGTCCTACCAAGATCATCACAGATAATGCAGCAACATTTGGATCAAAGAAAATGGTTGAATTCTCTTATAAATACCAGATAACACTAGGGCATTCCACAGCCTATTACCCTCAAGGTAATGGACTGGCATAATCTTCCAATAAAAGCTTAGTGAACATAATCAAGAAACTGTTGGAGGACAATAAAAAGTCTTGGCACACAAAGCTGATCCATGCACTTTGGGCTGACAGATTAACTTTGAAGAAATCTATTGGTATGTCACCCTTCCAGCTTGTATATGGTACAGATGCAATTTTTCCTAACAGCCTTGGTGTACCAGTTATGAAGTTAATTCAAGAGTTGTAGACTGAAGATAATGACATGATCAGAAGAATAAATCAGACCATTCATCTTCAGCAAATCAGAGAGGAAGTGTACAACAAAACATTGCAGAAACAGGACAGCATTAAGAAGCTTTTTGACAGAAGAACAAAGGCCAGCAATTTCAATATTGGGGACAAAGTTTTAAAGTGGGACTCAAAGAGGGAAGACAAGGGAAAGCATGGTAAATTTGACAATCTATGGCTTGGCCCTTACTCTATTCATTCAGTTGCTGGAAACAATGCATTCTTCTTGCAAGATCTGAATGGAACAGAATTGTTTGGGGGTCCTGTCAATGGCAGGATGCTTAAGCATTATCTTTCTTAAACCATTCTTTGTTTTGAAGCCTTTTTTCCCTTTTCCATTGTAAACATTTCATCCATCATTGCATTCAAAGTTATGAAAAATCAGAAAAATACAAAAACAAAGAAAGAATGAAAAGAGGGCAATTTGACAAAACAATAAAGGTATAGCCCCATGCCAAAAAGAGAAATAAATCTGAAAGTGTGCAAGCTTAAATGCCACTCCTGCAAAACACACTTCTAGTTAGTCAAACTGTTTAATCTTGACTAATTAGCTTTCAATTTTCTGCTGATAGGGTAGTGAATTTGATTTTCCAAACTGTTTAATCTTGGCTTATCAGTAGATAGATTAGGATAGAAATTAAGGTTCAAACATGTTCAAAATATGAACCAAAGTTTCCAAAGAGAGATGACTCAAAACTGTTTTATTTTTCTGAGTCATAAAGGAGAAAAACTGGTTCTTATTCGCTCAAAATATGAACCAGAAGAAAAGAAAAGACAACTCAAACAAAGTAAAAAACAGAGCTGTGAAGAAAGGGAAGGCAGTACTTAAACTTTCAGATCTTAAGCCTTCTATTTTTTATTTTAATTTTCTGCAAATAATAATCTATGTGCAGCTTGTTTTTATGCCATAGATCACAGCAAGTCAAACTGCTTAATCTTGACTTGGCTATTTTTAAATTTCTGCTTTAGAATTTAGAGAATGAAAGTCTGTTGGACAGTTTAATCCCAACAGACAGTAGATTAGGTAGAGAAACATCTGAACTCAACTGTTTAATCTGAGTTCAGGGAGAAATAAGGAGTATAATTAGATTAGTTTTTTATGCTTTCAAAAGAATAAAATGTGAATAGAGTTTGCCAATCCAAGTGCACTCTAATGAAGAAAAAATGCTAGATCTGTAGGATTGGGTAGGTAGCAAGCTGGTTGATAAAGGTCCATTGTTTTCATGGCTGCCAAATATGTTTTTAGAAGAAGATCATTCAATCATAGAAGCACAGCCCAATGGATGAGGCAATTGATCAGCCTCCCAGAGAAATCAAGTCTGAATTCTTGATACCTTCAAGAAGGCACCATCCCCAAGTGGAGCCACTGTTAGCCACCTATAATATTTTGTTATACCCAAAGGTGGCTAAATATGTTTTGAGACTTCAAAGAACAAATTTCATCACTAAAAATTGTTGGCTTTTGAAGACTCCTTGAAGGCATTCTGCCTTTTGTCCAAAATCCTCATTGTTGTTCTCATCTCATACTCTGAAATTTCTGCTGAAATACAAAGAGGAAACTGCTGCAAACCCATCCCTTTTCCCTTTCTCCCACTCAAAATCAACCTTCTTTTCCTTTCCCTTTTTTCCATATTTTTCCTCTATTATTCATCTTTTCCTTTCTTCCCTTCATAAATCACCCTTCCCATGGTTAAAAACTCACTTTTTAACCCTTTCGGCACCCTTTGTTTCCATTAAAAAACCGTGAAAAATCATAAAAATACAAGTCTTTTTATAGACTTAAGCCCCTTGGGCTAAGTCCAAACCACTTCCCCAATACGCCCTCATCATAAAAACCAAGCGCCAAACCCATGAAGTGCTAATCGAATCGAAAAGATTCAAGTGTGCATGTTTGTGAGCCATTTCAAAATGTCGATTGCGATCAGCACCTTTGTCCTAAACCACAGATCATATTATCATTTCATCTGCCCCATAAGCCCGCAATCGGGCGCTAAACTATTGAAAAATCCCTTTCTGATCAATATTTTTCTTTGTAAAACTTGAAAACCCATTATTCCAAAGTTTGTTTTAAAATGCCAAAATCACGTGTTTAAATAAAATGGGTTGATCAAAAAGACCGATCGTGCAATCGCGATCGGAGAATTTAAAATGGGTTGATCAAAAAGACCGGGCCCGAATGTTTCGATTACGATTGGCCCTAGTTATATAAAGCCCGGGCCCATGGTACTCCATACACCCAGTGGCCCCACAATCGGGCGCCAGCCTATCATATATATATTCCGCCCATTTCACTCAAAACCTTGGTTTTTATTGAAATTTATGGGTTTCTTACGAAGTATAAGGGTCCCGCCGGTGCAAGAAAACAAAGGATCTAGACCGTCGATCTAGACCCAATCGAACGGTTATCGACCAATCGAAATGTTTCAATCGGAATGTTTCAATCGCACTGAAATTTTCAATCGCATCCCCTTTTCTGCCACCTCCGATTGAGACCCTTCGATTGAATCTGGACCGTCCACGTGTCCAGATCGGACGGTCCAAAACTACTCCTCCTTATTCTTCTCCCGCTATCCTTTTTTCTTTTCTATGCAGATCTCCACCGTTGGTTGCCTTCATCCGACGGCTTCGCTCCTCCCCCGCCATCTGAAGCAGTTTAAACCTATTTCCGCAGGATTTCTTAACTATTTTTGTGTTTTGCAGGCGTTTTAATGGTTTTCCATTGTTTAATGAAAGAAAGCCGAGGGTTGGGAAAGACGTTTCCTGCGCCTTCGAGCTGTTAAAGAGAACCATCTGCGGGGTTTCGCTCCATTGTTTTCTCAATGCTTTATGGGCATTGATGCCTTTAAAAATCCCAGTGCGGCCTGCACATCGACAAGACATTGTTTTAATTCAAAAATAGTTAAAGAGTATTAGTTTGAAGACAGAGCACAGTAGATGAAGATTTAAGACGGTTTTTATGGGGATTACGGCTAAGACCGTTATCAAAAGCCTAATCCCCAATCTAAAACACAGTTTAAAGGAAAAAAACCTAAAGTGTTTCATCAGACAGAAAGCCTCCACCGCCACATCTGAGGCAAATTGATTCCTCAGCTACCACCGAGCCACCTGTCGCCTCAAACCTTTCAAACAGAGGCCGAAGTTATTGAAGAAAATCAGATATTCGCCTCGGAACAGCCAAAGAAGTTATTTCTACCCCAAATTTAATGATAGAATATTTGCAGAGTTGCTCCCCACAGTACGCAGAGCCTCAAAGTAAAATAAAGCTCCTGCTGAGCTTAATTCATAAATGTAAAACAGTTAATACAGTGTTCCACCTGTGAATTTCTTCATCGAGCCCCTCAAATGGCCACGAAGTCTTGAATCTGTATTAATTGCTTCGAGAGATCTTTTGTTAGCTCTCACCTCCTCATCCTTCTATAAATACTTCAGTAGAAGATGAGTGAGGGGTTGGATTAGTGGGTTGTTAATTTAATTGCTGAAACATTCTATGTAACTGAGCTGAAAACTCTTGACTGTAGATAGTGGTTTCATGGGCTCTTGGAGCTCTGCTTGTAGCAGATAGGTTAGGTTGTGAAGAGAGATGGATTAAAACATTGGACCTGAAGATTGTAACCGGTTTGAAGCATCAATACAAGCTGTTTTATGGGATCCTGGTCTATGCTGATGGTGATGTTATTCTCACTGTGAACTTGTCATTTTATTTCTCTTTTCAATTTGTTTCATTTTCCACTGTAAAGAACAGTTTGAACAGTGTTAGGACTTACTGAATACCAGTAACCTTCTCTGGCTGAGAAATCTTTATTTCAATGTTTTCTTCTAATTGTGTTATTTAGAAATGATTTAATTCAGTCTAAGTACAGAGATGCTGGCGTTCCCTCATCTTTTCGTCACAGTTGAATGTTATTTTTAGATGTTACTTTCAATATATGTTGTGTAAGGAATGAATTGAGGAAATCAAAGGTTAGCCCTGAGTCCCTTTCTTGTTTTCTCAACTATTCGATTGTTTCCCTTAGGATGTGTTAAAAGCTGACTAGTTTCGAAGTACTTATCAGATCTTAGGCCATTCTGTGTTATCTTTGTGATTGTCTTGGATGTAACTAAGTAAAGGAGAGCTAGGAGAGGATTAGGGTGAGCCCAACCCACTGGTTTCTACTCCAAAGGTTGCCTTCAAGTTTTCCTTTCGTTTTTATTTGTATTCTATTAGAAGTGTATCAAAGGCTGGATAGTTTCAAAGTACTTACCAGATCCTAGTTTGCTTCTATGTTTTTCTTAAGTGCCTGGTCAAAGGCTGGCTAGTTTCAAAGTACTTACCAGATCCTAGGCTGCTCTTTGTTTCTGCATCTGTTTTTTCCCTTTCTTATTGTATCACCCCATTCCATAAATCAAACTTTAAAGAGATCCTTAGGCATAGATGACTTGCCCCATAGATTACTCTTGAACCTGAATGTTTCAATTAAATCCTCTTATGACTCCATAGCCCAATGGATTGAAAACTTGCCATCATCTTTCTTCTTGATCGAAGCTTACTCTTTTTCTTGCAACTTCTCACCTTTGAACCTATTTGCATATAGATCTTTCTGCCTCAGACAGAAATTATGTTCAATCATCCGAAAAGACCAAACAAAACCCTTGGACCTCATAACTAGCCTAATATCATTACCCTAAGCTTTCAAAGACAATATCCATCTTTGCGCATATTGGAGAGATCCCTCTCCGGATTCAGGAGGGCTAGATCCTAGAATCCCAAAGTTGGTTGAAATGATGTTAACTCTGTGATTGGACTCTCCCAATCTTGCTAATAAATTACAGAGACCTAACATTTCTGGCGACTCCACTGGGGATATCGAACCCAGAATCATTTTCATTTAAAGATAATCATACGACGTCAGAGATTTGGTTCATAGAGCATCTGCTTTATTAATCAGAGTAAAAAGTAGCCTTTTCAAGCACTACCAAGAAATGGTAATCATGATGGAGCTTGTTTGAATCAGTGACAAACTAGGTCAACCCTAGGATTCTTTTAAGTTTTTATCTAACCTTGGAAAATCAGCTAGCTTAGCCATAAGGATAGACTGCCTTTGTTTCATAACCGTAGCTAAGTTTTGAGGCAAAGTTAGGACATTCTTCTAAACCATAAATAAAACAATTCAAAAAATACCAAAAAACATTTCAGATTGGTAGTAAAACACCAGTTTTTGATATCTTGTTTACGTCTTGATGGGTTTTACTCTATACTCTTAAGACAGAGTCTGGAAAGGGCTAGGTAGCCTCCGGGTCTCATCCTGTTTTAGGGGTGACATATCTGGTGAATGCCCTCCCAGTCAATCTCTGGTTAGAGTTTGTTGTGTTTTGAGATATCCTTGAAAAGGAATGTTTCACAAACACTGTGGTGGACAGTGTACTCCTTTGAAAACACTCTGGACTTTCCACCTGGCGACTCCACAATCCTGAACAGACCTTAAGACTCCACTGGGAAGAACCCTCAACATTACAATACCCTTTTAAACCTGGTTAAAAGGCTGTGGGATTAAAAATAAGAAAACAGATTAGTTTACCTTTCAAAGATTGTCATATCTGGTTGAACTTTTTGTGTTTACTTGGGTCTAAAAACTTAGCATAGTGGCTCCTAAAAAGATTCACACTAGAGCCCATCCTGACCCAGATCGACCTGAGATAGTTGACAACCCGGAAATAATCCTTAGGAAGTCTCCTAAGATACAATCTTCAACTGTTTTCAGATCACCCCTAAGAGCTAATTCAGTCCCTGAAAACCTTTCAGCTCTTCAGAAATCACAAACGGACTTCTTAAACCCCTTTAGGACTAGGTCATTTGGTGATTTAGATCAGTTAGATTCTGAGTCTTCACATTCATCCCCGGAAAAAGGTGAACCTCTTGGGGATAGAGAATCAACACCTCCTGATTTACATTTTCTACATAATCTAGGTGTCTCTCATCCAAGATCATCTCAACAGTCTACCCCTGGTCCATCCACTTCTACTCACCCTACATCCACTGTTCAAACCACTTCACCTCAGCCCACTTTCCCTTCTGTAAATCCACCTCCACCTCCTGCCATGGCAACATGGTATGCTCCCTTAGTCCTTCCTGTACCATTAGGCAATCTTCCACAGGACTATCAATCCAAAATTCCATTATATGATGCTAGTAATACTATAACAGCATCTCAACATGTGGACAAGATGAATGACTACTTTGACAGAAATGAAATTGATAATGAATCTGTCAAAATCAGACTGTTTGCTCAAATTTTGGGGGGAGAAGTGAGAAAATGGTTTAAAGGTTTAACCCCCCATAGTATTAACGACCTCCAAGCCTTCCATCAAACATTCTTAAACAAATGGGAAGTAAGAAAGAATCCTCTCCAAGTCCTTGCCGACTATAACAATCTCCATAGGAACCCTGGGGAAAGTGTACAAGCTTATTGTACCAGATTTAACAGTGTGTATAATGCACTTTCCCCTGAACTGAAACCTCCTCAGGGATCAGCCTTAAACAAATTTCCTGAAGGGTTTGATCCAGACATGACATATTCACTCAGAGAAAGAGTTTTTGCAACCCTTGAAGATATGCAAAGAGGTGCTCTTTCTGTGGAAGTTAACCTTATGGAGAAGAGAGCAAGGATGAAATCTGAAAAGAGAGTATCTTTTAGAGAGGAAACCACCCCGTCCACTTCAAGCTCAAAAATGGAAAAAATGATGGAAGAAATGATGAAGAAAATGAGCATTCTAGAGAGAGCGCAAGCAAGTTTAAATCAAAACACTCCTTAAAACAGAAACCAAAGCCAGAATCAGAATATCAGAAGAAATCAGCCTCCAAACAGACCCCGGGAAGATGATCAACATATCACCCCTCCCTTTCATCAACAATTTTTAAGTGAGGTTGAGCAAGCAGAACAAATAACAGAGGAGGATGATATAAACTTATTTTGGGTAGATGATGATGACTTTGAGGTTCATTATGATAATAAACAAGGTCTTT
Source organism: Pinus albicaulis (assembly GCA_034641835.2). Lineage (NCBI taxonomy): Eukaryota > Viridiplantae > Streptophyta > Pinopsida > Pinales > Pinaceae > Pinus > Pinus albicaulis. Next base: position 1,956,988,395 of record CM076578.1, on the reverse strand, counting down.
TTACACCTTACGACGACAAAAGAAATGATAATGAAAATTATTATCAGAACATGGAAAACGCGGTCATAGAACCTTTAAAGGAATATGAACTCAGAAGCAAATCTAATCAACAAACCCCCAACAATAAAACCTCTGACAAACCTTCTCAAAACAACACTGCAACCCAGTCTAAAACCATCAAACAAAAATACAAAATAGTAGTTGTTAATTCTGGTAGTGGTAAAGAGAAAGACACTCAAAATATTGAAAAACGGAGTGCAAACATTAGCAGTACTAACACCCCAGCTAGTACTCCTGGTAAAAAAACTGTTCCAACTGTAGATAAAACAAATTAGCAAGTTGTTATTGCTGATAAAGTGGCAGTAAACAAGGCTGAAATCAATGTTTTAAAGAGTCAAAACCTTTTTAGCCTAGAACAAGAAATCTCAAAGATCAAAATTTATGTTCCTTTGACTGAGTTAGCTGCCCAACATGTATATAGGTCCAAAATTTTGAAAGCCTTGAACTTAGAAGATAATGAAGATTCACTCAATCTTAATGATGACCAACCAAAGCTTATTTTTGGTCCAAAGATGAAGGAAAGTTCCAAGAGGGTCCTGTCCCTCCCTTTTACGTAAGCTTAAACATTCATGACAAAATTCTGCACAACGCTATGCATGACTCGGGCGCTTCCAATAATTTAATGCCAAAAGCTGTAATGGAAAGCGTGGGTCTTGAAATTACCAGACCTTACAAAGACTTGTACTCCTTTGACTCAAGCAGAGTTAAATGTCTAGGATTGATAAAATATCTCTGTGTTAACTTAACCCAGATTCCAGCCAAATGTTTAGTCATGGATGTTGTTGTGGCTGATGTCCCCCCAAAGTATGGAATGCTTTTGTCAAGATCTTGGGGGGCTAAGCTACAGGGAACCATGCAGATGGACATGACCTATCGACTATCCATTTGTTTTTAATCGAGACTAGAAGACTTTACGAAATCACATGCGGTACACGGTGGCAAGTCGAATGACCTCAAAACTCTCCTTTCCTTGGCCTTGGCTTCGGCCTCGGTGCTTTTATCATGTTTGATAGGCCTGCAGACAAATCTGTTCCGCAGAATCCAAAGTGGAACGGAGAGGACCACAACGGCGAGCTAGCAGAAACGATCCCTGGTGTGTCTAAAAACCCTAGCAAACTAAACACGGGTCTTGAACTGCAAGTCATCAATCCATTAAACTTAAAACTTGACAGTCGAGAAGACGATCCTCAACCCAATGAAAAACTGGAGGGATCAAATTATATAAAGGAGATACACCAAAACAATAAAACTAAAAATGTTCCTCTCTGGACGATGTATTTTGATGGGTCATGCACTAAAACAAATGCTGGTGCGGGTGTCTGGATCACTAACACTGAAAACAATCATACATAATGTATTTCATGTAAATTAAACTTTCAGTGTTCCAACAACATAGCGGAGTATGAATCCCTTCTCTTAGGCTTGCATCTCTTGAAAAGGCTAGGTGCCAAGAGAATCAATGTATATGGCGATTCCGAATTAATCATTAGGCAAGGTAATGGGGAGTATAATGAAAATCACCCCAGACTTAGGGCCTACAGGAATGATGTTATGGATATTTTAAAAATGTTTGAGGAGTCCAACTTGATTTTTGTCCCAAGGAAAAGAAACATTGCAGCCCACAATTTAGCCTTTGCTGCTAGAACCTGCCCAATATTGTATGATGACACCTCTCAGATAAAATTCAAACCAGCTATCCCAGATAACAAGAAATATTGGCAGGTGTTTGACGGAGATAAACAAATAGAAGACTTCATGCAATTCAGAAAATGAATTTGAGCTCCATAGTTCAGATTCAGATTATGATACAGACTGCAGTGAAGAAAATTTTCTTGGGGAAGAAGAAATGTCTCCTGAGCCTATAGACATTAACCTTCCGACTATCAAACTTAGAGACCAAGCAGAATTAAGTGCAAAATCTGAAACAGAGGAATGGGAAAATCTGCATTCTAAGGATGATAGTTTGCCCAAGGGTTTGGCCCCTCTAGAAGAACTGTTTGATTTTGATGATGTGGCCAATAAACCAAAACTGGAACCTGTAGAGACTAAAGTAGAGGAGTGCAATATAGGCAGTGAGGAAAAACCTAAAATGATCAAACTGTCCAAAACTCTGCCAGCTCACTTTAAACTCAAATACATAGAGCTATTCAAAGAGTTTTCTGATGTTTTTGCTTGGAGTTACGAAGATCTTAAATCCTATGACACTAAAATAATACAGCACAAAACTCCTCTTAAAGAGAACCAAAAACCATTCAAACAGAAACTGCGCAGAATAAACCCTGTCCAGTTGCCATTGGTTAAGAAGGAAATCATGAAGATGCACAATGCTGGTATTATTGTCCCTATTAGATATTTTGAGTGGGTATATAATCTGGTGTCTGTTAGGAAGAAGACTGGAGAAATCAGGCTTTGTATAGACTTCAGAAATTTAAACAAAGCTTCATTGAAAGACAACTACCCTTTACCCAAGATGGATCACATTTTGCAAAGGGTGGTGGGGTCTAAAAGAATTTCTTTGCTAGATGGCTTTTCAGGGTATAACCAAGTCTTATTCCACCCTGATGATCAATTAAAGACGGTGTTTACTACACCATGGGGCACTTTCATGTATGTGAAAATGCCTTTTGGTCTAATGAATGCTGGAGCAACTTATCAGAGAGCCATGGACATAGCATTCTCGGAAGAATTGGGCTTCTTCATCATTATCTATCTCGATGATGTAACTGTGTTTTAAAAAACGGATGAAGAACACTTAGAACATTTGAGAAAGGTTTTCAAGAAGTGCAGAAGGTTTGGAATATCTTTAAACCCTAAGAAGACACTATTTGGTCTCCAAGAAGGTAAGCTTCTTGGACACATTATTTCAGAAGAGGGTATAAAGATAGATCCAAAGAGGATTGAGGCTATATTGCAAATCTCTCACCCTCGAAATATCAAAGAGTTGCAGTCTTTCATTGGAAAGATTAACTTTTTGAGAAGGTTCATCCCTAACTTGGCAGAGCTCCTTAGAAATATCACAAACATGTTGAAGAAGGAGCAAGGGATAAAATGGACATTGGAAGCAAAGACATCCTTTGAGCTGGTGAAACAAGCATTAACCAAAACACCGGTTCTCATAAGCCCTGATTTTTCAAAAGATTTTTATATCTTCTCATTTTCATCAGAACATACTATTGCTGCTGTCCTTTTACAGAAAAATCCACAAGGACAAGAGCAGCCTATTGCATTCTTTAGCAAGGCATTGAGGGATGCCCCTTTGAAGTATAACATTATGGAAAAGCAAGCTTTTGCTTTGGTTAAAGCATTGAAAGACTTCGGAGTATACATCCTTCACTCACACATCATTGCCTTTGTCCCTAATTAAGTTGTTAAGGACATTCTAACACAGGACCCAGATGGTAAGAGAGGTAAGTGGATTGTTGTTATTCTCGAATATGATTTAGAGATAAAACCCACTAAACTCATCAAAGGCCAAGGTCTAGCTAGATTAATGGTTGAATCCAATTTTGAAGTTCTTGATATTAATATGATTAATGCTTTGGACAACCAAGAAGAATTCTCAACTCCCATTATTGAAAACCATTTTATGAATTCTCCTTGGTATGCTGATATCGTTTATGTTTTGCTTAATTTAAATACACCTCCTGGTTTATCGAAAACAAAGGCAAGGTTCTTAAAACTGAAAGCAGTAAACTATTGCATTGTATATAGGTGTCTTTATTGGAAAAATGCTAGTGGTATATTGCTTAAATGTTTGCCTGAGTTTGATGCAGAGAAGGTTAAGCAGGAATTTCATGAAGGAGAGTGTGGGGGTCATTTGTATTGGAAGTCAACAGCCAACAAAATTTTGAGGGCTGGTTTCTATTGGCCTTCTCTTTTTCCTGATGTACACAAGATGACCACTACTTGTCATAAGTGCCAACTATTCGAAGGCAAAAGAAAATTGTTACCCCTTCCTCTCATCCAATCACTGTTGAAGCCCCATTTCAACAGTGGGGACTTGACTTCATAGGTGAATTCCATCCCTCATCTTCTTCCCAGCATAGATGGATCCTTACTGCCACAGACTATTTCACTAAGTGGATAGAAGCCATTCCTTGTAGGCAAGCCAATGATTCAGTTATTATAAAGTTCATAGAAACCAATATCCTTTCCAGATTTGGTTGTCCTACCAAGATCATCACAGATAATGCAGCAGCATTTGGATCAAAGAAAATGGTTGAATTCTGTCACAAGTATCAGATAACATTGGGACACTCCACAGCCTATTACCCTCAAGGTAATGGACTTGCAAAATCTTCCAACAAAAGCTTAGTGAACATAATCAAGAAACTGTTGGAGGAAAATAAGAAGTCTTGGCACACAAAGCTGATCCATGCACTTTGGACTGACAGATTAACTTTGAAGAAATCTATTGGTATGTCACCCTTCCAGCTTGTGTATGGTACAGATGCAATTTTTCCTAACAGCCTTGGTGTACCAGTTATGAAGTTAATTCAAGAATTGTAGACTGAAGATAATGACATGATCAGAAGAATAAATCAGACCATTCATCTTCAGCAAATCAGAGAGGAAGTGTACAACAAAGCTTTGCAGAAGCAAGACCATATCAAGAAGATATTTGACAGAAGAACAAAGGCCAGCAATTTCAAGATTGGGGACAAAGTTTTAAAGTGGGACTCAAAGAGGGAAGACAAGGGAAAGCATGGTAAATTTGATAGTCTATGGCTTGGCCCTTACTCTATTCATTCAGTTGCTGGAAACAATGCATTCTTCTTACAAGAGCTGAATGGAACAGAATTGTTTGGGGGTCCTGTCAATGGAAGGATGCTTAAGCATTATCTTTCTTAAACCATTCTTTGTTTTGAAGCCTTTTTCCCTTTTCCATTGTAAACATTTCATCCATCATTGCATTCAAAGTTATGAAAAATCATAAAAATACAAAAACAAAGAAAGAATGAAAAGAGGGCAAATTGACAAAACAATAAAGGTATAGCCCCATGCCAAAAAGAAAAACAATTTTGAAAGTGTGCAAGCTTAAATGCCACTCCTGCAAAACACACTTCTAGTTAGTCAAACTATTTAATCTTGACTAATTAGCTTTCAATCTTCTGCTGATAGGGTAGTGAATTTGATTTGCCAAACTGTTTAATCTTGGCTTATCAGTAGATAGATTAGGATAGAAATTAAGGTTCAAACATGTTCAAAATCTGAACCAAAGTTTCCAAAGAGAGATGACTCAAAACTGTTTTATTTTTCTGAGTCATAAAAGAGAAAAACTGGTTCTTATTTGCCCAAAATCTGAATCAGATATCAAGAAAGAGACAGCTCAAAACAAAATTAAAAACAGAGCTGTAAAGAAAAAGAAGCCCATAATGAGAAACTTTCAGATCTTAAGCCTTCCATTTTGATTTAATTTTCTGCAAATAATAATCTATGTGCAGCTTGTTCTTATGCCATAGATCATAGCAAGTCAAACAGCTCAATCTTGACTTGGCTATTTTTAAATTTCTGTTGTAGAATTTAGAGAATGAAAGTTTGTTGGACTGTTTAATCCCAACAGACAGTAGACTAGGTAGAGAAATATCTGAGCTCAACTGTTTAATCTGAGTTCAGGGAGAAATAAGGAGTAGAAGTAGATTAGATTTCTTGCTTTCAAAAGAATAAAATGTTGTGAATAGAGTTTGCCAATCCAAGTGCACTCTGATGAAGAAAAAATGCTAGATCTGTAGGATTGGGTAGGTAGCAAGCTGGTTGATAAAGGTCCATTGTTTTCATGGCTGCCAAATATGTTTTTAGAGAAGATCATTCAATCACAGAAGGACAGCCCAATGGATGAGGCAACTAGTCAGCCTCCCAGAAGTCAAGTCTGAATTCTTGATGCCTTCAAGAAGGCACCATCCCCAAGTGGAGCCACTGTTAGCCACCTATAATTTTTTGTTATACCCAAAGGTGGCTAAATATGTTTTGAGCCTTCAAAGAACAAATTTCATCACTAAAAATTGTTGGCTTTTGAAGACTCCTTGAAGGCCTTCTGCCTTTGTCCAAAATCATCATTGTTGTTCTCATCTCATACTCTGAAATTTCTGCTGAAATACAAAGAGGAAACTGCTGCAAAGCCATCCCTTTTCCCTTTCTCCCACTCGAAATTAACCTTCTTTTCCTTTCCATTTTTTCCATATTTTTCCTCTATTATTCATCTTTTCCTTTCTTCCCTTCATAAATCACCCTTCCCATGGTTAAAAACTCACTTTTTAACCCTTTCGGCACCCTTTGTTTCCATTAAAAAACCGTGAAAAATCATAAAAATCAAAGTTTCATTGCTATAGACCTCAGCCCCTTGGCCTGAGTTTCCAAACCACTTCCCCAATACGCCCTCATCATAAAAACCAAGCGCCAAACCCATGAAGCGCTAATCGAATCGAAAAGATTCAAGTGTGCATGTTTGTGAGCCATTTCAAAATGTCGATTGCGATCAGCCCCTTTGTCCTAAACCGCAGATCGTATTATCATTTCATCTGCCCCATAAGCCTGCAATTGGGCGCTAAACTATTGAAAAATCCCTTTCTGATCAATATTTTTCTTTGTAAAACTCGAAAACCCATTATTCCAAAGTTTGTTTTAAAAATGCCAAAATCACGTGTTTAAATAAAATGGGTTGATCAAAAAGACCGATTGCGCAATCACGATCGGAGAATTTAAAATGGGTTGATCAAAAAGACCGGGCCCGAATGTTTCGATTACGATTGGCCCTAGTTATATAAAGCTCGGGCCCATGGCACTCCATACACCCAGTGGCCCCGCAATCGGGCGCCAGCCTATCATATATATATTCCGCCCATTTCACTCAAAACCTTGCTTTTTTATTGAAATTTATGGGTTTCTTACGGAGTATAAGGATCCCGCCGGTGCAAGAAAACAAAGGATCTAGGCCGTCGATATGATCTGCAGATCGAACGGTTATCGCCCAATCGAAATGTTCCAATCAAAATGTTTCAATCGCAATGTTTCAATCGGAATGTTTCAATCGCAATGCTTTGTTGCTGCCCTCCCGATTGCGATCCTTCGATTGAATCTGGACCGTCCACGTGTCCAGATCAGACGGTCCAAAACTACTCCTCCTTATTCTTCTCCCGCTATCCTTTTTGCTTTTCTATGCAGATCTCCACTGTTGGTTGTCTTCATCCGACGGCTTCGCTCCTCCCCCGCCATCTGAAGCAGTTTAAACCTATTTCCGCAGGATTTCTTAACTATTTTTGTGTTTTGCAGGTGTTTTAATGGTTTTCTATTGTTTAATGAAAGAAAGCCGAGGTTTGGGAAAGACGTTTCCTGCGCCTTCGAGCTGTTAAAGAGAACCATCTGCGGGGTTTCGCTCCATTGTTTTCTCAATGCTTCATAGGCATTGATGCCTTTAAAAGCCCAGTGCGGCCTGCACATCGACAAGACACTGTTTTAATTCAAAAGCAGTTATAGAGTATCAGTTTGAAGACATAGCACAGCAGATGAAGATTGAAGACGGTTTTTATGGGGATTACGGCTAAGACCGTTATCAAAAGCCTAATCCCCAATCTAAAACACAGTTTAAAGGAAAAACCTAAAGTGTTTCATCAGACAGAAAGCCTCCACCGCCACATCTGAGGCAAATTGATTCCTCAGCTACCACCGAGCCACCTGTCGCCTCAAACCTTTCAAACAGAGGCCGAAGTTATTGAAGAAAATCAGATATTCGCCTCAGAACAGCCAAAGAAGTTATTTATGCCCCAAATTTAATGACAGAATATCTGTAGAGTTGCTCCCCACAGTACGCAGAGCCTCAAAGTCAAATAAAGCTCCTGCTGAGCTTAATTCATAAATGTAAAACAGTTAATACAGTGTTCCACCTGTGGATTTCTTCATCGAGCCCCTCAAATGGCCACGAAGTCTTGAATCTGTATTAATTGCTTCGAGAGATCTTTTGTTAGCTCTCACCTCCTCATCCTTCTATAAATACTTCAGTAGAAGATGAGTGAGGGGTTGGATTAGTTGGTTGTTAATGTAATTGCTGAAACATTCTATGTAACTGAGCTGAAAACTCTTGACTGTAGATAGTGGTTTCATCAGCTCTTGGAGCTCTGCTTGTAGCAGATAGGTTAGGTTGTGAAGAGAGATGGATTAAAACATTGGACCTGAAGATTGTAACTGGTTTGAAGCATCAATACAAGCTGTTTTATGGGATCCTGGTCTATGCTGATGGTGATGTTATTCTCACTGTGAACTTGTCATTTTATTTCTGTTTTCAATTTGTTTCATTTTTCACTGTAAAGAACAGTTTGAACAGTGTTAAGACTTATTGCATACCAATAACCTTCTCTGGCTAAGAAATCTTTATTTCAATGTTTTCTTCTAATTGTGTTATTTAGAAATGATTTAATTCAGTCTAAGTACAGAGATGCTGGCGTTCCCTCATCTTTTCGTCACAGCTGAATGTTATTTTTAGATGTTACTTTCAATATATGTTGTGTAAGGAATGAATTGAGGAAATCAAAGGTTATACCTGAGTCCCTTTCTTGTTTGCTCAACTATTCAATTGTTTCCCTTAGGATGTGTTAAAAGCTGACTAGTTTCGAAGTACTTATCAGATCTTAGGCCATTCTGTGTTATCTTTGTGATTGTCTTGGATGTAACTAAGTAAAGGAGAGTTAGGAGAGGATTAGGGTGAGCCCAGCCCACTAGTTTCTACTCCAAAGGTTGCCTTCAAGTTTCCCTTCGTTTTTATTTGTATTCTATTAGAAGTGTATCAAAGGCTGGATAGTTTCAAAGTACGTACCAGATCCTAGTTTGCTTCTATGTTTTTCTTAAGTGCTTGGTCAAAGGCTGGCTAGTTTCAAAGTACTTACCAGATCCTGGGCTGCTCTTTGTTCTGCATCTGTCTGTTCCCTTTCTTATTTGTATCACTCCATCCCATAAATCAAACTCTAAAAGAGATCCTTAGGCATAGATGACTTGCCCCATAGATCATTCTTGAACCTGAATGTTTCAATTAAATCCTCTTATGACTCCATAGCCCAATGGATTGACAACTTGCCATCATCCCCCTTCTTGATCAAAGCTTACTCTTTTGCTTGCAACTTCTCACCGTTGAACCTATTTACATATAGATTTTTATGCCTCAGACAGCAATTATGTTCAATCATCCGAAAAGACCAAACAAAACCCTTGGACCTCATAACTAGCCTAATATCATCACTTTAAACTTCAAAGACAATATCCATCGTTGTACATATTGGAGAGATCCCTCTCCAGATTCAGGAGGGCTAGATCCTAGAATCCCAAAGTTGGTTGAAATGATGTTAACTCTGTGATTGGACTCTCCCAATATTGCTAATAAATTACAGAGACCTAACAGAGGAGACTCCTACAAGAAGCAGAGAAAGATAAACAAAGGTTGCAACATCAGTTACAAGCCAAGGAGGAGGCCTTGGAGAAGTTTAATCATGACAAGCCTGAGGTAAAAATTGATTTTTCAATTTCATGTAATTTTTATGATGATGATTTCTCTTCTTTTGAGAAACATACTACAGAAATTGGATCAAAATTATTGAAGAAAATGGGTTATCAAGGAAAGGGACTCGACATTAATAGCCAAGGCATTGTGAACCCCATCAAAGTGGAGGAATTTCCTCATTATGTAAGACTCTGATATGTCATAAAAGCGTTGGGGAATGCTCCAAGACAACCAGTGACCAACCAATATGTTGAGATTCAACAAGATTATGAGCTTAGTGAAAAGAGTCGCCTTCACTAAGTGGGCCCGCAGGCTATTTTTGGCGCAAGTCTATTTTTAGACTACGTCTATTTTTAGACATGATGATCATATTTCAGAAGTTGCAGGATGCTATTTGTGGATGGTTGATCAAGTTGGAAAAATAGATGAAATTCTATTTTTAGAATATTGGGTGCAATCTATTTATATATCGTTGATATAAAAATAGATGCATGCCGATTATTATTAGATCTTAATAATAATCAGACACTAAACAACAACTTGTTCTCTTGGAGCACTTTGTTTCAGTGCATAGATGTGGCACATTAGTGGAATGAGGGAATTACGCAATTCCCAAGGGTTTACTGGAGCTAATGCATGGAGGACTCAGTTAGAACTCAAGTGGCAGAGTTATGACACAGTTGGAATAAGTAGTTATGGAGTTGTTTTCAGTTTAACTCAGTTAGACTCAGTTGAGCTAGTTGTATCTAGTCTAACTGATTGATACACTAGTGAGAGTGGAGTGAATTAATTATTTAATTAATTCACAAATAATAACTCATTAATCAACTGAAAAATAAAACAGTTAACTACAGTGCATGGAAGTTTCAGTGGAGACCCAGTGGAGAGATAGGTGAAAGGGCAAGATAGACTATCTGTTGTGACTATAGTGATGCATTGATTGCATCACACACACATTGGAGTTGCCAATGAGGATTGCGCATTCAAGGCAAGGGTAATTAGAATTCATTGAGAGCTATTATTCAGCAGGGATTGCGCAGTGGAGGCAGGCTAGCAGGAGGCAGAGATCGGTGCATGGATTTGCAAGATTGTTCCTGATTAGTGTATGACGATTGTACTGTACTGAGAGCTTGATAAGATTTGTATGAGGATTGTCATATGATTCCATGATACATAATATATAGTTGGGGTTTTCAGCTTCAGGCTTTCCCAGTTAAAAACAACTATGTTATGTGTGATTATTTTTATTTATGCTTTACATGTGTGTGCAATTAATTTTCCGCACAATATTAACAAGTGGAATGATTCAGTATCTTGCATAAAATTAAATAGTGTGATATCAGGTGGATCTAGGACATATGCATGCTTAGTGCATATAATTTCTACACAACAATAGATGGTGAAAACACCTCATTGCATTCCAGTGATAGTGAGGATTCCAAGGGCACTTATCATAGGTGCACCAGAAGAAAGCATTCCAAGAGGATTCAAAAATTTTGGAGGAGAAAGAATCATTGTAGTTAATGCAATGAGAATGGACACTAGAAAGTCACATATTAGACACTCGAAACCCACGAAGAACCTATGAAAATACCAGTTGGTGAATATATTCAACAAGCGAATCTGCCACAAGGAGATGACCCATTCACCTTGTTGAGTAAGAGATGGTTTTACTAGGTATAGTCACTTATGATGGCCACAGTTTGTAAATCATGCATTGTGAATAGTTGAAAAGGTGATGATGTGTTTTCCATCGCTTATTAAAGAAATGATGATGGTTTTGGCCTTTTGGTGATAACTAGGGTATTGGTTTCTATTATAATGTAAACTTTACCAAAGAGTGTGTGTTATAAAATCTTGGCAAGTGAGGGGTTATTTGAGTCATGTGTGGTTTTGTATGTGATTGCAAAGAATGTATCGGATTTGCATGCAATGCAGATGTTGAAAGTGTGTCTTGACGAAGACACAGTTAGTGTGCAAGATGTGTTCATGCTTTTGGAGGACCAAAATCTCCTCAGTTGGGAGGAATGATCCAGGAGGATCCATAAGTACAAGTGGGCTTGAAAATAGCTCAAAAATAAAAGTCATCAGATGGAAGTGAAACCAAGACCATATCGTACTGCTCATTACCTTGATTCCAACAGTGCGAATGACACTCAAATCTGAGTTTGTATGGTCAAGCTATAAATGGTCAAAGTTTTGGTCAAACTTGGCCAAGTGGCATGGTTAACAAGTTAACAAATTGTTAGCGACCCAACACATGGTATCCGGACACCAAGCAGGTGAATTTTTTTCTTACATAATTTTCCCAGTGACCCTTATTTTATGGCGGTTTTAAAATGTCTATATTTATTATAAAAAACAAAAAATATTGTAATAGGGGTGGTGGGCTGCCACCCCTGCCACCCCCTGATCTGAATGGAAAATGACCTACACCCATGGTATTCATCCACCCATGGTATTTAGTCACCCATAGTATTGTAAGTGACATCTATCCATGGTATTCATTCACCCATGATATTTGTCCACCCATGGTATTCATCCACACATGGAATTTACCCCTAGTATTGTAAATGGCATCCACCCATGGTATTTATCCACCCATGGTTTTGCAAATGAAATATGCACATGGTATTAATTCACCCATAGTATTCAATCACCCATGGTATTTACCCACCCATGGAATTTACCTGTGGTATTGTAATTAAAAAAATGTTATAAGTAACAAGTCACATCTTGTAAAAGGACAGAATGTCCACCACAATGTAGCTTCTATAGTTATTCTTTGTTTCAATAAAACAATTTCTTTGTGGTTTTATTTACTGTGTGTTCTCTCCTTTTTCTGGCATTCTAATTTTGTAGATCTTTCCAGATTAATTTCATTATTTTAGATCTTGAGGGCATCCCCCCAAGATCTAGATTAGTGGTATCAGATTCAGGTTACGAATCCATGAGAATAAGGTTTTGAAGCATATTTCAGTTTAAACGTTTTGCATTAATATTTATACACTCCATGCAAGTTCCACGACCTCCTCAAAGTACTTTCTTGGGCAAAGCAGGAAGCTTTTTTGTTTTTTTCATTATTTGTAGCATTTTTTTGGGTTGCGAGTTTGTCGAGCATATCTAAAAATATTGATGCAAAATTTTAAGAAACAAATAGTAGATCTGGATTCCTTGTGCAAAATTAGCCAATTTAAAAAAAAATTCAGTCGAATCAATGTCTGGATGAGGGAGATATCGCTTATTTAAATTCAACTGTGTTGCAGAAAGTTGTTACACAACAATTTGTGCATGGCGGCTCTCCCGTCATTTTTTTCAGTTTTTAAAGAAAAATTTTAGAGAAATTATTATAGATCTGAGCTCCCCTTGAAAAATCACCTGATTTAAAAAAATAAATCGGTCGAATTGGTGTCTCAACGAGGGAGTTATCGCTGATTTAAAATCAGTTATTTTTTTCAGAAATTTTGTGACGGCGAGAAAGCTGCAGCGTGAATCTGAGAGTCCAAGATCTCCAGATAGCGATTTCAAACACATGAGAATAAGCATAATGATCATTAAATTTCCAAAATTATGTTATAATAAATATTTTGAGTTATATAGACTGAGTTATGCCCATTTTAAATTTGGATCAGCATTCAGAGTGTGTTCCCTTTGTAGACGTGCCCTCCCACCTCACTTTAGTAGGCACCTGCTTTACATTCATCAGTTTCAGAATAGAAACATTCGACTTGGGTTCTTCGGAGACGTTCCCTCCCACCTGAAGCTATGCATGCACCTGCTACTTCATCAACAGTCACCATCACGGTTATGGGTCACCCGCACAAAATCCTTCTCATCGAAGTCCATTAACTAGGATGCACACTATTAGTATCACAATTGGTCACAAGAATTACAGGGTATCTCTATCCTCAAATTTTCGTTTGTAATGGTTATGAGTTATCCACAAACCCACACTTCATCGAAGTCCATTTGCTAGGCCAGACACTGTAGAATCATAGTTGGTCACAAGCATTACAAGGTATCTCTATCCTCAGATCTTCGTTTGTCATGGTTGTGTGTCATCCACAAACCCACACTTCATTGAAGCTCATTTTCTAGGATGCACATTGTCAGTATCACAGTTGGTCACAAGCATTACAAGGTATCTCTATCCTCGGATATTTGTTTATCATGGTTATGGGTTAACCACACAAAACCCTTCTCTTCAGTGGCTTTTCATATTCTACAAAGGTTTCTCGGGAGGGAACTTCACATAATGGGGACCATTGCTTCTTAAGGAGGGAGGAATTATCTAAATGGAAAATGGCCTACATCCATGGCATTCATCCACCCATGGTATTGTAAGTGACATCTACCCATGATATTCATTCACCCATGGTATGTATCCACCCATGGTATTCATCCACACATGAAATTTACCCATGGATTGTAAATGACATCCACCCATGGTATTGTAAGTGATAGATGCCCATGTTATTAATTCACCCAAGTATTCATTCACCCATGGAATTTACCAAATGTGAAGTTGAGAAACACTTTTTGCCCTTTTTTGACGTTGAAAATTGTAATTTTCTATGTTTTTTCAACTCCAACTCCACTAAACTCATATTTTTAATGCAAATTATGCTTTGACATAAAAACAAGATTTGTATAGAATTGTCTTACCTCCATACTCATATTTAAAAAAAAAAAAAATTGTTGACATATAAAGGGGTAAATTTGTTGTTTACTAACTGCATATACTTGAAATTTTCAGGGAAACATAAATAGTCACTTTTTGAACCCTAACTTTTTTTAAAGAAGGTTATTCATTGGAAATAAACCATATCATCATAATCTACATATATTGCACTAGTGCACTGACTATTTTTCGGTAATTTTAAGATTAAATCATTATTTTTTATTATTGTTTGAAATGGACGAAGACAAAAAAACGGTGATGTTTCAGTACATTTTATGAGCCCTAGATTTTATTTTCAATGCGATCGTCAATAAGAAAAATGAGAGTACCCTTTTGAAGAAGACATGGAGAGGAATTGCAATATGCTTTTTCTGAATTTTTTGGTGTTTCCATTTTAAAGTTATTGAATTTTCATTCAGTGCAATTTTCCGAACAATGAAATTCCACAGTGACACAATTTAGTTCAAAATTAATAACAAATTGAAATTTTTAATGAAAATCCACAAATCATACATCATCAAAAACTAGATTCAGAGGTGAATCTAATGATACCTGGTCTGAAATATAATATTTGGTTTTCGTAGGTGTTCCACCCCTCCAAAGTTGCAGGTTCCTGAAAACTGTAGAATTTTTTGGGTTTTTCGTTGACCAGAAACTCTTAGCCGAGATAATTTCTCGAGCGAGATATTTATTAAACTCTCGACCGAGAAATTTAAAACTCTCAACCGAGAGTTTAAACCACCATAGGTTACATTTAACCGTGTGGCTAAATTATCGGCCGCAAGTTTAAAAAACTCTCAGCTGAAATTTTGCGCCCGAGAGTTTACCCAAGCCAACTCTCAGCCGAGAGTTTAATAAACTCTCGGACGAGAGTTTATTATACTCTCGAATGAGAATTTTTTAATCTCTCTGACGATATTTTATTAAATGTTAATCCAAAGCTGACGCAATATTTCGGGCGAGAGTTGTATATAAATACTCTTGTTCGAAAGATTAATTCCACACACCATTCTGAACCAGTGAAAATTGTGAAGGTCTGAGGGTCCGAAAATTGCAAAGGTGCGAGGGTCCGAATTCTTTTTCTGTCAAGGTGCAAAATTTTTCTAGGTGCAAAATTCTTTTCGGCAAAAAAAAAAAAATTAAGTTTTTTTGGGTGTGAAATGTTTTTGGCGAAATTGTTTTTGAAAGTTTTTCTAGGTGCAAATTTTTTTTTTGAATTTTTTTGGGTGCATGGATGCATGAAGTATTTTTGGAAAATGTCTCTATGAAGACATGGAGTATTTTTGCAAAATGTCTCTATGAAGGCATGAAGTATTTTTGCAAAATGTATTTATGAATTTAATTATTTATTTTTAATTTTCTCTCTTATTGAAAGCATGAAGTAATTATTCTAAAGTCTTTATGTTTTTTTGGGTATTTGCTCCAAATAGAATTGGATTTTAGGTTTCCAATTTTGTGAACATGGGAAACAAAAGGAATTGCATATCAAGGCACGATCGAAAAATAACTGATTCAGCGGATAAAATGATAGATTGCCAAAAAAAAGGCGGGAGGAAAGGGAAAGATTAAGCCATGAAATATATGTGTAGGTAGAGAATTGTGAAAGAGATGTAGAGGTGCATGACAATGATGAGGAAATGAGAAACGTTGAGGAACTTGTCAACGAAAATATTGAAAACACAAATTTCCAAGAGAATATTGATATCGATCTCACTGATGAGTCAATAGTTTCTTCAATTTGAATTTTGTATTTTTTTAAAAAAAACATTGTAGTTCAAGATAGTTTTAAAATTAAAAATATATATATGTCAATTTCAAATTAGAAGTTAATATTGTTTTTTATGCAGGGACAACATCAAAACCACAAGAAGATACTACCACACCTCAAATTTCACTACAATTAATTGGAAGTTCCAAGAACGTTGTATACAACTACAAGTTTCTAGAAAATATGGATCCAACTAAAATTGAAGAATTTGGACCACCAATGGCTGAAAGGACAGTTCGAGATAAAGTAAATTTTGGATTGAAACATATTTTTGAAGGTAAATATATCATAGAACAAGTTCAGATGTTATGTGGATTTTTAAAGCACAAATCTCTCAAAAATGTTGTGGAATTATTGGGCATTAAAAGTGAGAAAGAGGTTTTAGCAAATGAAATGGTATCAAAAAATGTGACGTCAGCGCTTGCCACACTAGACAAAAAGTGATCTCAATTTGAAAATAATGCTCATAGAGCACTTTTAATAGGTGTAGTCGTGAAACGAACTTCATCAAGTCGGTTGATGTTAGCAACTTCAAAATTGTTTAAAACATCAAGAAAAAGTTTATGGAGGCATAGAAAATTTAGAATTCAATTAGATGAGAACGATGAACTTACATGTTGGGCTAATATCTGCAGGCATCCATATCATGATAGACTTCCTGATGGTGTGAGGATAGGGTAAAATATTTTTGGGATTTGAATTCTCATGTGTCGCCAAATGAAAAGGATATTGTGTGACGTCGTATGTCTAAGGGAAATTATGAATCTCATTCCAAACATATAACACAGGTCAGTCAAGTAGAATTATTCCATAACTTTATGGAGAGTAATACTGATGTGAAGGTTTCCCTTAGCACATTTGTGAAGATTAAACCATGGTATGTCAGGCCTATCACTGTTCGATACACATGTTGTTATCGATAACATGTAGAATTCTGATTATTTTATTAGACATTTGTAAATTTTGGCATAAAATATTGGTCAAATGACCCCCCTCCTTCAAGTGTTCGTGAATTTTTATCGAAGATATTATGTGCACAAGAGAATAACGAATTATTTTATAAAAAAATAATGTGTTGGTGGAAGAAAATGCCCAGAATGTTCTCATTTGGCACTCTACGATGCAAAGTATCCCATTGATACTAATGATCCCAGGCTATCAAATCTTAGTCTGAATTGGAAGCGATATGAAAATGTTACTTACAATCCTGTTGCAGATTCAAGCACAACATCAAAAAAGATCACTTTACTTGACGACGACATTCCAGTGACATCTTTTATGGAGAAGTTCAGGGTGCAAATATAAAAATAGATTAAGCATTGTCATATAATACAATGGCAGGATTTACAGTTCAAACAATCACGTGATGTGTTCCCAAAAGGAACAATATTATAAATGGTTGATTTCGCTGAGAATTACACGTTTAGTCCACAAAAGGAGATACAAAGTGAGCATTATCATTCAGACCAAGTATCTATATTTGTGCATATTTTGTATAGACATGCAGAGCTTGCTATCGATGGTATTGATAGCGATGAAAATAATCATGAGGTGATTAAGGAGTACCATTTATACATCAGTGATGATCGAACACATGATACATGTTTTGTTCAACATTGTTTTAATGTTGTTTATAATGAATTGTTGAAATGAAGGGTCACTTTTAAAGAACATTGGGTATGGTCAGATGGTTGTGCTGGTCAATTTAAATCAGCAAGATCGTTATTTTGGTTGTATCTTCTTCATAAGAGAACCAACATTCGACATACATGGAATTTATTTGAGACAGGGCATGGAAAAGGAGATCACGGTGGTGCTGGGGCATGCGTAGAACGTGCACTTAGGAGGCATCAATTGAATCACTCAGCTTCCCAACTTGCAAATTCTTTAAATGTTGTTAATTGGTGCAAATGAAATTTAATTCATCTATCGAACCCAAGGATGGTTGATGTGCACAAGTAAGCGTACACATTTAACTAACAATATATTATACATGTCTAGAGATATATATGTGTATACATATATGTGTGTACTTTGTTATCAAAAAAATATTAAATATTGTTCAAAATTTGACTCATACATGTGTGTGTTTTTCTCAAGCAGGTACTTTTGGAATATTGCAATGGGTGATGTTGATAGATCGTTGCCATTGAATTTCCTTGGAATCCCTCAAACAAGAAGTTTACACTCAATTAAGAGTAAGAACGTGACAAATATACATTACATTGAGAAACGAAAGTGCTCTTGCTTTTGTTCTGCATGTATTGATCAGACAAAGTCCATTGATGGTTGTGAAAACCAAATTAAGAAATTTGTTAGACCATGGAAACACAAAGAATTGACACCATTGCCCCCATTTAGAAACGTGACTGACAAGGAAATAGACAATGAAGTGGTTGTGATTGACAATAATTATGATCGTGTTTCTAATATGGTTAGAGAAGATGATGTATTCGTTGTCATTGCACCATAAAATAATCAAGAAAAGTGCATTATTATTTATTACAATGCACTATGTCTAAATCCATGTTGCTACAAGAGTATAATGATCTATCAAATTATACATACCCAATCGGTTCAATGGTGTTAATGGGACATTTCTTTGAAGAAGTAAAGAAATGTAAAGATCATATTATTTTTCAAGATTACCAACCAGTGGTTATTTATGCCCAATATAGTCACTTGTTCATAGCAACTCGGTTGCAGTTGAAGCAAGTGAAGAGTAGAAAAAAAAAAGCGAAAATGGAGGTTATCGATAGATGATCATGATGCCATTCTAGAAAATTTTCCACTAGCACATTTCATATGAGTGGAACACATTGTTCAAGATAAAAAATGAACTTTAATTCTAGGGTTAGAACATATAATTGCTACAATGCATTGGACTTTATATAGTTCAAGACTATATTGTGGATTGTTTTCAAATAAATTGACATGTGGATATTTGCATCTCTTCATTAGTTTAGATTATTTTATATTTGATGTGGCTAATCTCTTCATTATTGTCTCTTCTCATGATGGAGGTCTCCTACTTTTATTTTCTATTGGCATGTTTCTATTTTCCATGTGCTTGGAAAATACTGTTCACAACATGGAATAGATCCTACAAAGGAACATTCAAGAATACAAAACTATTCATAAAGGTGTGTTTAAAGCTACGAATTAATTCTTATGTTAGAAAGTTTCACTAGTAATGGATTTCACACTTTTATATTAAGAGATAGGTATCCCGCCCCTTGTAGCAATAAATCCAAAAGTGTTTAGATGTTCAATTATCATTTCCAAAGGAAAACAACTCAACTCTCATCAACGTTTCAATATATATGAAGAGAAATGGTTTGGTAAATTTCAAATTTAAGGAGAAAATTTATTCAAACTAGTTTATAGCTCTCATATTGATAGCTTCAACAAAGTATCCTACAAATGCCAAATGTCAATTGTTTCTATGTTCATTTGACATGTTTCTATTTTACATGTTCTTGGAAAATATTGTTCACAACATGGAATAGATCCTACAAAGGAACATTCAAGATCTTGTAATCGAGATTTAGTTATTTCTCCAAAATTCTATCTTTAATCGTTTACATATTGTACACATCCCCTTGTAATATATATTTTGTTTTCTCAATATTTTGAAAGTTTCAACACGTAGTATGGAAAACATTCTTATACCCTATTTTGTAAGCCAAATCCCTTTACTTGGAAGTCACTAAATTTTAATTTCTTTTGGAAACATTCTTATGACTCTTTTCAAGTATCATGAATTTTCTTATTCATAATTGTATTTCTAAATAGTATAATATATAAATCTAACACATGAATAATGTATGTTATTACTTGTAATAGTGGTTTCCTCATCAATCATCATGGAAGCATCAAATATAGTTTAAATATTTTTTATTTATTATTATTATAATCCAACCTCATGGGCATGGGTGGATTAAACTAGAAAGTGTTCTCTTCCATGTGTTGTACAACTTGTCATTATCATCCTTAAAACTCTTTTTTATTAAGATATAACCACACCATATAACCAAATTTGCATTAGTGGGTTTTTTTATGTTGATCATGGTCCTCCATATAAAAATTTTAAGTTCTGTATAGGTTCTTGCACTTCCAATGGATTTCTCAAATCTTGATTGTGACCAAGTAACAATTTTCGCCTTAATAATTACCATTTGTAAATGGGTTTTTAGCAAATATAAACAACAACCAATTAAAAAAAAATTGTTTATGATCCTTTTCAAGTGTCATGAATTTTTATATGCAATATTGTATTTTAAAATAGCGTAACCTATGGATCTAACACCAAGCATGCTACTACTCATAATAATGGATTTTCAAGATAATCATCAATCATCATGTAAATCTCAAAAAAAATTACCCTTCTTTCTTTCCGTTAATAATGTCAAAACTATTCATAAAGGTGTGTTTAGCTATGAATTATTTCGTATGTCAAAAATTTTCGCTAGTAATGGATTTCACACTTTTATATTATTTAAATAAATCCAAAAGTTTTTTAAATTATATGAATTATTATTTCCAAAGGAAAACAACTCAACTCTCATCAACGTTTCAATATAGATGAAGAGAAATGGTTTGGTAAATTTTAAATTTAAGGAGAAAATTAACTCAAACTAGTTTATAGAGCATATACTGATAGCTTCAACAAAATACTCCTAGTTTTTAAAATTGGAAGAAGGATTAGCTTTATTCTTTTATATTTTATTGATGAAGCATAAAATTGGAATTCTAGGAGCATAAAATTGGAATCATAACAAATAGATGTATATGCACTTTGAAAAGGGTTTAAAATCACTAAAGTAATAAGAATTAATTCAATAATTATGATTAATGACTCTAGGATCATTATCATTCATATGATTAAACAACCATTATGAAAATTGATGTGCGGGGTTCATTTGTAGGCATCAATCATAAGATAACCCTTCAAGGATTCTTCAAGGGTGTCTTCAATAACCCTTTCCCAAGTAAGATATATCTCCACAGACTTCTTAATAAGTGCTTCCAAAACTTTCGTTGATTGTTCATTGTCAAATGCCTCACTTGTCCAAAATAAGTCTCCAACAATGGTCTTGATGTTGGAAAAATCCAACACTTCAACAATATTTGTTGTGTTCCAAGAGTGATGATACACAGTCAAGGTAATTACAACAACCAAGGTCTTCACCATTCTGAGAGGTAGTATTATTGTGTTGTGACTGTCCAGCAAGGAAATCCCACCCAAGAATGATGATGCACAGTCAAGGAAATTACATCAACCAAGGTCTTCACCATTCTGAGAGGTAGTATTATTTTGTTGTGACTGTCCAGCAAGGATGTCTGAGCAAATAATGATGATACACATTTAGGTCAATTACAGCAATCAAGGTCTCCACCATTCTGAGAGTTAGCATCACTATGTTGAGACTGTCCAACAAGGAAATGAGCCGAAAATCTATACACAGTCCAATACAGTTGTAGTTACTACACAGGAATCATTGTAATCTTCCACAATTTGAGCTAAGGAGTCCACCACAGCTTGAGCAAGGAGTTCACCACATTATTAAGGATTCCACCATAGTCTAAGGTAAGATTTTTGATGACACTGTCTAAAATTAAGAAGTCTGAATTTATGTTGTCATTGTCCTAAGCTATAGCAAGGGACACATAAATACATGTTGATACCAGAAAGGGCCAATACTCTACAACATGATGTAATTTTTACTAAATACTTGGTAAAATTTAATAACTGTTTCAAAACATAAATCAATGTTCAATAAGAATTAAAAGTTAAAATTAAATTTAAAGCATATTATCAACAACCAAGGATATTGATAAGCAACAAAACATTTAAACCAACATTTTCCAGAACAGATCACTTGCCTCTTATGAAATATTAGATCATTGATTGGAATCTATATGGCTTGGTGGAGAAATATTACAAAATTAAATTTCATTAGTGCTATAATAACACTTGAAATTATTCTCTTGATGACAAACATAAGACTCATATTTTGAAATTTCTTTCAACTCGGGAAACTAGACTCTATCTGAGCTTCCACAAAAATAGTAAATAATTGTAAGTTTGATTGCAAGGTCAAATAAAGTACTCATGTTGAACCTAAAAGATATTTGATAGCATGTGGACATAGAGTATACACAATGCATGCAAGAATACTTGACTATGTAAATCTCTCTAACTATAAAAAAATGAAGTGTTCCCTCCATTGGCGGCATATCATAGGTTGCTTAAAATGTTAAATATGAGAGGTAAAAATTGACAATTTGGTCATCTTCATCATCTTCCAACCAATAAGTTTCAAGAATATTTACTTCCTTCTCATAAATTTCATTATTGTCATGACTTTGCAAGTTCTCAATCTTCTCAAGTCCTTTAGCATCATCAATATATTGTGCATAGATATTTACACCTCCATTGTTGCCCAGAACCTTCTCTGCTTCCCCAACTTTCAAAATATTCTCTAGCCCTTCAAGACAAACAGTTACAATACTTGGGTCTGGAAAAACTAGAATATCACATAGAGGCTTAATGCATCCTTGATTCACAATATACCTGCAACCAAAAGCACAAATTAGTAGTTTTTCTAGGATGAGATTACCTAATGTTATTCATGTAACTGTTATGATAAATGACTTTTTATATTGACCATTTCTTGACATAATACTCCGTTGATACTATTGGCCAAATGAGGAAATATAATGTGAATAGACGATGACTTATAGGAGAATTGACAAACCTCTCGCATCTATTCAATTTGTTCTTTGCAACCTCCAACATCATTGTAAGTAGCATTTGGCTTTTCTTCAACAATCATCATTGTCACACTGGGATCAATCTTAGGAGGGAAAGGGATCTGAATCGGATACTTATTGCGATCAACCCTAGATAAAGAAAGAAGGCCATCAATCATTACATTCCTGACAAAACCCACAAGGTGTGACCTGAAAGCGATCTATAAGAGAAAAAGACTAATCACTATAGCTATAGTTTTAGTGTAAGAGTAAAGTAGCAGTTTTGATTCTTGCTGCACCTATAAGAGAATAATGACTTTACCGTATGATCACAACACAACCTGGAGAAATAGGCATACCTTGGAAATTTGTTTAAAATTTATGACATAATTGGAATCATCAGTTTTTGGATTAATGATATTCGTGCACCTCGCTACCTGGATGAAGAAATAAAACATATTTAGATGAATTAGATGTGACAGAGACTGATACATGCTTGACCATTTTTACCAAAAAAACATTCTGATTAATCAAACATAACGAAAACTGATTTGTTTAACATTGTTCTAAGTAAATAAAAATCAATTAACACAAACATGATATGCATCAAATATTGCCACATATATTGGTTGGGAAAATCCAATCCTGGGTCTAATGTTCAACAGTTGACCCCCAGACTAAACTACTCTGAAGCAGGTATGGTATTTCAATGTTTGACACCTTAGCTGAATCTAATGAAAAATGTAAACTATAAGAGAATTAACAGACCTTTGGGCAGATTATTATGTACCATTCCAGCTAGCCTTCAAAGGCTTACTCAGATTGTTGGGATTAAGAAGCCAAATAAATTCCACTCCACAGATATTACCATGATGATTGCGATGGATAACCCACTAGCAAACCAATAGCTCATTAATTAGAAATTTGCAGTTCACCAGAAGTCAATTTCGTTTTTGTTCCATTTTCAAGAATCAATACCAAAAGGAAAAGGATTGTAAAACATACAAACCTGTGACCAGCATACAACTAAATGGTACAAAACTTATGAGCATCAGCATCACTGTCTGTGTAGTGGTGAGTAGTATCATAGGAAGAAACAAAATCTTGAGACCGAAGGAATTTGTAAACATGCCCCCGTTTTCTTCCGTTCCAATCCCTGCATGGTACTACTACTTTAGAAACTGTAACCAAAACAAATATTGTTAAAAGGAATAAAGCACAGACCTTACCCACAGAGAATAATAGGGACAAAAGGAAGCTTATAGTCTTTCTTGTAGGTTTCCAAATACTCTAGGATTTTGTATACGTGTTACAGGTAAATGAATCATATTAATACAGAAGTAAATTACAAAAGTAAATTAATCATAATAATATCAAATGGATAGGATCCTAATCTAACATAGTTGTTTCACGTTGAACCAAAATTCATTAAATGAATATGAGGAAACCCATACACGTTTTATTGAGGTCACATATATAGGATAGAAGGAAAAATTAGTACTCATTTCCACATTTGCTTCATAAGAGCTTGCATGATTTCCAAAGGAGGTGGCATGCTCTGCCCCACAATCTGCAAATCACAAAATATCACTCCCTTGAATGGTTGAAGAATGCCCTGGAGTAGAGGACTACAAGAAATAAGAGATCAAGTAGAGGAACAAAGGTAGTGGGTAGCCATATAGGAAATTTAAATATTTTATCCATAGGAGGGCACACCATCTGAGATTCGTTAGCATGTGAGAGAGGCCACAAAGGCCTTGCATGAACTACACATTATTGATTAAATTCCTTAGAGGATGAGCAACACATTTAGTATGGGGGTGATGATGTGTCACATTAATATGTAGATTTGAAGGCCCATTTTTACCCTCCAGCCTATAAAAATATTTTTTCCTCACATTAATTTACATTTTTTTGGCTATGATGTAGGAATACTAAAGGGTTCTCGTCATAATTTGTGGCCTAATGAGGTTAATGTACAAGAAAAGAGAATTTTTTAGTACTTTGATTATGCAAAGGCATGTTGGAGGAAGCTAGATGAAGTGTAGGAGGCTTATATCCAAAATAAATAGGATAACATAAAAGAATTTGTACAGATAAATAATGTATTGAATAGAGAATATGAGCATTGATTGCAACAGCACATGAAATTATCCATAAAATTGAAATGTGATCTTTGGTTATTTAATATTGTTTATTCTAATTATTCTGATTATAAAAAAATCTTGCAGTTATTGGCCAATTTGGACCAATACATCCCTTGTCGGATGAGAATAAGGTGATCTTTTATAGTGAGATCAACAATTGTTACCTCTTTCCCTTTTTTCCTCAGGTGACAATCTTTGAGGAAAATTGCAATAAGTCCTTTAATAAAAAATTCAGCCACTATGAGGTCTCTCAGGAAATTTTCCTTTTCACATTTTATTTTCTGGTGTCACAACTGGAAAAAATACTGGATGTTATCTGGTCACTACAGGACAGCAACGTGTCATTTTTACATTTTACATTTTTTTTAATGTTCTTGAAACCATAAAAAAAGTAATAGTTGATTGTCAGTTAGTTGATAAATTGCCTTTGAGAGAAATAAACGACCACCTCTGTAGTAATACACTTAGATTATCAATTCTATGTAGCACAAGCGGCTGATAAGAAAAGTTGTGTCCTTGCCTGACTAGGTTCAAATCCCACTTTGTGACATTTTTTCTCTTCATGAGTTGAATGTTGTTGAGATGTTATCTGGCCTTGAGCCTTGAAGAATCCAATTTACCTTATGTACCAAGATGAGGGGAAATGCCATGTGAGTTTCCCCAAAAGACGCATTACAATGAATAAAAGTACCATATTTAGATCTAGACTCCAAAAATCTAAAACAATTTCAAGACAAATGAGGAGATGCTGCCTAGTATTGTACTTATATACCAGAAAAATGTAAGAATGCTTCCCAAAGCCCAAGGGGTTAGCTCAAACTGTTGTCATTGATGTTGCTAGGCATTTGTCTAGTTCAGTGCTAGAAGATGCCTGCTTTGAATCCTCTAGGGTGAGGCACACTAGTATACACTGACAGGTTCATTAGGGATGTCATCCATGATTGTGAAGAAGCTTCCCTTGGGTTTCCCACAAGGTTTTCCTTGGGAAAAAGAAGTACAATGCCTAAAATGGCTCCTAAATCTATCTATTTCTATGGGACTTTCAGGTTGGCTAGATTCTAAAGACAATGTATTCAACAAAAGGTGGAGAAATGGGTGTATATTTATTATTTGAGAATCATTACAAAATCATAACAACTGAGAGCCAAAAAACTACAGGTAGAAGTATAGAGAATCCTTCTATAAAACAACATAAAACATGAAGTTATATATATTATGATAAAAAAATAAATAAAATGCAGTTAGAGACTAGCATTACACTTGGAATCTACCATTGATTTTCATACATAAAATAGAATTCAGATATTGAAAAGAGTAGAAAAATGCACCTTGTGATCATGTTCCTCGTCAAAATACTCTCTATTAACATCACTCCTTGGAATAGCCTCATTGGAGTTAATGGCCAAAGTTGTATCTCGAACTTGGACTGGAAATCCATACTCAAGATCAAGTAGACACACCTGACAAATGTTTTTGAGTTTACAGCATGTTTGGCAAACCTCTGTTTTCTTGTACCTTTCATCATGGCTTGGTCTCCACCTGAAAACTATAAATGGTCTGGCGCAAATTTTACACTCTTTGTCAAAATTTGCTTTTGTCTGCACCCAAAAATCATTTAAACTCAATTCGACCATATATGTCAGTGCTTTTATAAGCCATATATAAATATACATTCCATATAGTACACAAGCGCTAAAATTTGAAATAAGAAAATTCATGCATAAGAAATAAGTAATGATACAATAAAATAACTAGAGAAATAAGACAGGATACTACCTCTCAAAGTCTATCTCTCTACTATTTCAAACTTGCCTACTGTGTTGTTCCTACAGATAGTACATCATAGAGTTGTAAACAACAACACCTTCCAAAATTTAAAAAAATTTAGATCATCCTTCTTGACCATGTTCTCATGTTTTGATTTGAACATTAAAGTGAACTAGCAGCCTAGAAGAGTAACTAGCATGGTCAATGATCTCAACTCAACTAAGCTATTGTGCATCACATGCAGGAACAAAATCATACCATGACATTAATGCAAACCACATAAAACATTAGAGTTGAAAACATAGTAATGCTTCACTAAGAAGTAATGTGATATCTCACGTGTCAATGGCACTTAGAATTGATGGATATTATCACACTCAACTCTAAAGAAAACAAACTCCCTAAAATACAAAGTGAACATAAAAGGATGGTTTTGCAAGGGGGGTTTTTTAATAACTGACGCGACACACATGCCTTCTTCAATATCAGTAGGGGAGACTTTATCACCTAGTCCAACGACAAACTGCATTCCCAAGAGAAAGATCTTTAATAACACCAATTATAATTTTTTGAAAAATACCTCTTGGTATAATAACCAAGTATAATTTACATCGGGATGGTCAACATAAAAGGTCAATAAGAACTATAAATCACCAAATGATGTTTAAACATTCCTTCAACAATGTTTTACATCACGCAAACATGAGTTGGAAACATTGACTAATGAGCACTGCGTGATATCAATCAACAATGATAAAGACATTAATGTACACTACATAGTGACTATAAGAGTATCCATATGGAGGACTAGAATCACTTATATGTATCGTACAACTCCTACGAAATCTAAAACCAAATTGTAAGGTGTTGATGCAAATAGGCGAAACATTAAGGGTGATGTGATCAATATTGCCATTTTTATTGATAGAGCGATCAAAGCAATTACCCTCCCCTCCCTTTTTAGTTTTGGGTATCTCCTTCATGGTTTATAAAACACAAAAGAGAATAAAATTAAGATTTACAGTTTATTTTTTGTTTACATTAATGAACCCCCACAAAAAAAAGGATACTCGAATTGAGTTTCTTCTTCTTTGTTTAATGCTGTGAAAGGATAGATAATGGTATGCTAGGTACGAGGTGTTTTCTTCATGATTTTTTAATGAGCCTAAAAAATATAAAAGTATGCTTATAACCCTTCACATAGTAATGAGCATGAGAATAATAGAAAGTGAGATTCCTTGAAGAAATAACTAATATAAATGGTAACAACTTATTTCAAACTAACAAAACCATTGTAAGTAAATACAAGTAGATATGTTATTAGGATTTTGTATAGCTGTTACAGGATTTTGCTTACACAGTCAGATACTTGGGTCCCCCTTGCACTTTGGGAAGCCTCTATGGGCCATAGTATTATTCCTACCTCCTTCGGTGGTGCCCACAACCCTACACCTTCTCCTCTCCAACTTTAAATTCATTTACGCTCAGCCCTACCTGGTGTTTACACCATTGAAGCTCCTTCCTGTTGGACATGGCTATATCCATTTGAAGTCTTCACCTTTTTGCATACCCATACTCGATTACTCCCCTGCTTGACAACTCCAATGCCACAACAAAGAGCCAAATCCTATTAAGGGTCCTCTTCTCAAGTAGAAGGGAGTGCTCAAGGCACACTTCAAGCTCATAAGGAAGCACAGAGATATCATTCCCAAACCCCTGCTCCTATACAATAGGAAATCAACTATGTTGATATTGAATTTCATGTTCAACATGATGAGCAAGTTGTTGAGGAGGTCTTTGCCTCTATGGTTGAGTGGGTTATTTATTCAGGCAATACTTTAGGGTGCTAAAACTAATATCTATGTCTAATTGAGCTATACTAGAACATGAAATCACTCCCCAACAATGTCTTACTAGAGCATCATGAAGCTCGCAAGGAGATATTATTACAGATTGATGAACTACAAATGGAGCACAAGGATCCCAGTTTGCAACACTGTGACATCTCTACCAAGTTGTCCCTTCAAATTTAATAGATTGGACGAAGAACAAATCCGAGAACTAAATATCAATCTTCCCGGGGGTTGCATGGTAATAGAATGGGCTGCCACTGTTCATGCCATGGACAATGAAACTAAGAACTTGTTGTGAAAACTTGTGCCTAGATTGAGCATACAGTGTTTAAGTATTGGCATGAAGGATTATGTCCTTAATGAGATCACAGCTTTGTCATTATTAATAAACCTCAAAGCACAACACAAGACATTAAATCCTATGAATCTAAGAATTGAAGACTATTGCTCAAAAGAGCTTATTCTATTGTAAACTACTGCTTAGTAGAGCTTATTCATTTCCTATCCTGCTTAGCATGTGCCAAAATAAGGTTGCCAGTTGAAATTAGTGAATTAATGTAGCCACCTCATGGATATAATGGCCCTTTCCTCTGTGCTTAGTCATCATGCAAAACTAGGAAACCTCGAAACCAAAATGTTTGCAGGATGGAATATTGTCATTGATGGGCTATAATATAACCTGGGTACTTGCAAATGAAAAATGTCATCAATTTTGATGCAATAGTGGACATGATCTACCATGAGATATGTGTAGCTATCCTGAAGAGGATTGTTGTGAACTCTGTCAAACCACATACTGCCCCCTTTTCTTGAAACTCCCATTTTTCCATCACATGAGAGCACATAATATTGTCCAAATGATTGTTTTTAAAGGTCTGTATTAGATAAATGAAAACTTGTCACAAGGGAAGCATGATCTGCAATTCTGTCTTTTAAGGAATATTGATTCCATAGTCTTCCATAACCATTATTAGGCCACCACAAGTGCTAGTAATGCAACCCATCTAGCAGTTCTACACCTAAGGCTCTACGTGATAGGCCTATAAATAGTTGGGGAATGCAGTCCACTGTCATAGCTACAGAGTTTCCCCTGAGAGATCACATCCACATTATTACAGGAAAACAGTTCTGAAGCAGTAATATGTAGTGTACAACACTCCTTGCTAGTTATTATGGAGTAGCAAGGCCACAAGACCAAATTCTTCCAACCCTAGGTCACTGACTCTACTAGTTCTTATGTTTCAGTAGGGGTAGTGTCTTCCTGGTGTTCTAGGATTTCTTTTTCCCTTACTTTTTTTTTTGGAGTAGCAGGGGTTTGGGTGGTGGTAGGAATGTATCCTGTCCTCTTTTTTCCTGGAACACTGGGGGGCCTATTTTGATGCCCTTTCATTATCTCGGTGGTTGGTTTGCTACTAATTATCTCAACGTCAATATCACTATACTTCTATGGTGTAATAGAATTTGTCTCTTCTTCCTTATATGAATTAGTAGGTACTTTTTAGCCAAAGGATTCATGACAATATAGTCTTCCTCCTTCACAATTGCAATGGGTGGAGTTACACAACATTGGGCTCATTTAGTGAAGTTGCAACCATTGGAGTTGCAATGACTTCTTCCCATGATTTTCTTGCTTTTTTTAGAGCTTGTACCATCAATAACCTGATAAGGCCATGGTGATAGATGAAATATCTTGGTATGTTTGCTTTTTGTGCATGGGCTTCCTTATTTTGCAGGGACTTGAGTAGGAAGTATTACATATTGACATTGTGACAGTGTCTGAGATGGTCAAGGAACAAATGTTCATATTCCTCTAAGCAAAATGAAGCACCTATATTGTCAGTAACCTAGTGAATTGACCATGGCTCAAAATTTTTACTGAAAATTAAATATTAGTTTTAGCATTCACTAGCTACATAAAGGAACCTCTCAACTATCTATTTAGGCACTAGATATCCTGTTTATAATGTGGCAATGATACCAACAAATAAATGGTAAGAGGTTACCATGGTTTAATGTAGAATCTTTAACCCAGAGCCTACATGATCTCCTTGAGGCTCAGTTTGCATCATGTCAATATTATCTATAGCCTGAAAAGTAGAAACCAAAGTTAATAGAAAAGTTTACGAAAAGAAATATAATAAACATTATAAATATGCTTAACGAAAAGTATCGATACCTGTGTCATGACTACAACCTGAGAAGGAATAATCTCTTCATGCAGCCCTTGATGTGTGGCGCTAACCTGAAAATTCCATAATGTTAAGACTCATACCATATAAAATTATGTGACATAAATTCAATTTCAATTTGACGTACAAAAATATAGATAGATAGTAATGAATGTGGTACCTGTACATGATCATGTCCATGATCTACATAATGAGGATCAGGGGCAAGGCAATGTTGTTCTAAGAATGTTGTAAACTTCATAAGTTAAATAAATATATTGGTGTAATTTTTTGGAGACTAAACGTATATACACCAAAAAAACATGTTACATGCACTCTAGCTCATCTTATAAATGTGTATTTTAAAATAGATCAAAACATGCTTGTACATACCTCGCCCATGGTGTTACATAGTAATTTGTCACTGTCCTTGTACTCCCCGTTCCTTGATCCTGGAGGACCCATATAGTGACCCTTGTGTACTTCCCAAGCATGGAATACATACCCCTGAACCACATTTTGTCTGCCAAATCATCTCCCTTTACAACATTTTTGAAGAATCCTTGTAAAAACTGGGTTTTCAAGGTTGGTGCTTTCTCTCAGTGTCTGACCCACGCCGATAGCAGAGATTTACACTGAGGCCTGCGGCGATCGACGCTTTGTCTTAATGTTGGACCCGTGCTGATCCTGTTTTAGAAAGTTTTTTAAAATAGAAAGGAAGCTTCCGCGACTAGAAGCTTCATGAGGTAGCGAGCTGGAATTTTGTTATGAGGATATGGCCGAGGAATTCCCCTTTGGGCTTCTTGTTCCCAAGAAATAGGAACTACTCCAAAGGATAAGCTCTTTTCCCATCATTTTAGGGCCCATAACCTCCTCCTCCATTGTTATATAAAGAGACCTTCTTCAGCTCTACAGCCCTAGTTAGCAATCATAGAGAAGAGAAGTAATTATAACTTTAGGAGAATAGTGCAGAGTGTGATTATTTTTGTGTGATTGGGAACATAGTGAGATCTTGGACCTTTGTTCATGAGGGTGTGGCAAATGTGCTTGGATACAGACCTGCCGAAGGAGAGCCTCAACATTAAGGCTTGGTTGTAAAATCCCCTTGTCTTTATCATAATAAAATGCATTTGATGTTTATCTTCCACTCTTGTTTACATTTATAATGAGATTTCTAGCATTCCTTGATCAGTTATATAGGTTGTAATTGTTTTATGTTTGTCATGGTTTTACGCTTGTCGTGGTGTCTTGACTATCTGTACAGGTAATCGAACATTGGCAGCAACATGTATCAAACTTAAGAAGAGCAACAAATTAAGAATCTTTGATAGAAGACAACAACATAGCATCAGAATGAGGTAGGTCATCTTCCTTGCTCTGAATTTCATTTACAATCTAGGAAGGTAGGTTTTAGTATGTTCCCGTAGTTGCTAGACCCACCCTAGGGTTAGAAGGATCGCCTTTGTCTGCAGAGGGTGATGCAAGGATTCTGGGTTAAATCAGATCCTTGCATATAAAATAATGAACACTTCCTTATTTTCTTAAATACTTAAGAAACCTCATTAAAACTCCATTTGCTTCAACTTAAATTATACATAACCGAAAGAGAGCTTCTACAAAAAAAATTACAGATATATAATAACATAAGAAATCCTCAGCCAAATATTACAATGGAGAGCCTCTCCTATCTCTTGGCCCTTTACAAAAGCTCTCAAATCATTCTCACACTCTCTGTATTCCTCACATCTCCACTCCCTCTGAATTCTTCCTTACACAAATCTCCTATTTATACAGAAATATGAATTTACTCCATTCCATAAATTCCTCCACACAAATCTCAACTAAAATCTAAATTAGATTTGTTCTAGTTTTGGACTCAACAAAGTCCCGTATATGGAATTCCTACTCCCCATATTATCTACCTAATTCCATTCCACTCATATCCTTAATTATTAAAGGGATATTTACAATAATCCTCACATTTATATTTTCTCTCTTAATTTATTAAAAGGAACAAAATAATTAAAACAACTCACCCCCTATTTCACACAAATGAATAATAAAATTCGAGCTTGATGCTCCTGCATCAGAGGGGATTTACCTGGACAACAAGTTGGCGACTCCACTGGGGATTTTCCTTTGAGTTTGTCACTCTTTGAGGTCTTCGTCATTCGATGAGTTTATTCGAATGACCATTTCTCTGTTTGTTCCTCTGTTTTTCATCAATTACAATCTTTTAATTTTTGCTTGAAGTGGTGAGTCTGGTCTTGGTTGGGAGAAATTCTTTGTTTTTCCTTGTTCAGGCATTGGCGCTTTTCTTTTTCTGACAATCGCGTCGATTGACACTAGTTGTCAGTTAGAAACCCGCACCAATTGGCCATTGGCGCTAGTTTTCAGTGAGAAAATCACGCCAACTGGCGCTAGTTTCACCCAAAAAAGTCGTGCCAATTTCAGGGTGTGTAAAAAATTGAGGTTTTTCCCTAATTCCTCCACCAGTGTGTCTTTCCCTTCCATTATTTTTCTCTGTATGATTTACATGCTCTCCCCTTCATTCAACTGGGATTGATTAGCTTGTTGGTTTTGTTTTTGGTTGTTTTTCTTGTTTGGACGTGCATCCTTACATCCTAGTTTTTTCTAGGACTATGCATCAATTTCCTATTTGCATGCTTCGCGGGACATCACCCTGCTAATTGAGTCAGTCTCCTTTCTTGGTGAGCCATCTCTAGTTTATTGCCTTTTGATTTTAGGTTGATTGAGTGTTCAAGTCTCAAGTGTCTTTCGAGTTCATCTAGTCCACTTGTTCGCTTGTGAGCATAGATTACATTGCTCATTGTTCAACCGAAAAGTCTTATTTCTATGATTGCTTGATGTAAAAGGGAATGAATGCCTTGTTTTGAGCTCATGCTTTGGAAGTCCTTTATGTGCTTGACCTCATATGTCTTGTAGCCTTTTGAGGAATTTCGTTACAAAGTGTTTAAAACAACGATTGCATTCTTAGTGTTAGTTTGCATCCTTTTTTCATTCATCCTTCCATTAAGGAAATTTTCGTTCATTTATTTTTTGTCTCAGAGTTTTATTTTCCTTAAAATGCATTAGATCACATTGCATTGAAAAGTATTTTTTGAGATTTATCATTGAACTTAGATTACATTGTTTAATGATTGAAAGCTAAAAATCGCATTGAGTGCATTCTCTTCAATTAAAATCATGTATTAAGTAGATTCTCATTTCGAAAAATGCATTGAGTGCATTCTTATTCTTTCAAATGAAAAAGGAAATTGTGCATAGATTACAATTGCATGGTTTTCAAAAAATAGGATTTTGCATAGATTACATTGCATAATTCGCATCGTTGAATGTTTTAGATTACTTTCGATAGTGAAAGTCATCTAGTTTGGAAAATTTTTGTTTGCAGTATTACTGTTTGTTGCATCATTGTTTGAGACTCTTCTCTTAACTAGATAGCATTCATCAAATAGAAAGATTTCTTTCCTCATATAGCTGCATGTAGGAGATTCTCAGATGACATGCGGTAGGGCCTTAAAACTAAAACATAATCCAAGATCAACTTTAAAATTTATTTAATTAACCTAAGGAAGCATTGAAACCTACGAAACATTTTTAGTGGTCTAGGCTAGAGACGTGTTCTGGCGTCTTAAAACCTAGTAGCTGTCGTTCGCCATCTGGCTCTAGACAGTACTAGTACGAACTTGTGCTCCTCGTACCATCGAGTATATAAAGGGAAACCCCTCTAGGTTGCAATCCTTTTATCCATAGGAAGCCAAGTTTTCCACCTTGTAACCATGATACACCAAACACAACATTCGGGGAGACTACCTGCACGTACGTCAAGTCCTTGGTCATTTATGTTTCATTTAATCACCAAGGTGTATATGGCAGTTCACAAAAACTTGGTACACCCTCTTGCTTAGAGTACCTGAGTAGTCATTTTGATATTTTTGTGACTCCTTAAAAAAAGAAGAGATCGTCGAGCACTTGTCCTTTCACGCTCATTTAAAATTGAAAGTGATAGAGTCACCTTTTTCCTGTTTCTCGACTCTTAAAATATGAAACGAAAAAGTTTTGTTTCATTGTCTTAAAAATTTAACTGTCCACAAAATATTCCTAGTTAAAGTCATCTTCCAGAAACCCCCTCTGAAGGGACTCCTGGTCCTTTTCCTGATTTTTGGAATGTTGGTGCTCCTTATATAGAAACATTATCCCTTCCTGGGTTAACTATTGGTTTTCCTGTCTGGTTGTTCTCGACCTCTGTGGTATCGAGTATTCTGCCCTTTATACAACCATATCCTCCACTAGAACAACATCATGTTGCTTCTAAGGTGGACCTCTCACCTTCTTCGCCTATTTCTTCATCCTCCTCTTCTACTTCGCCTGGTGAAAGTCTAGATTCCAGTAACCAGGTGGATAAGAAGAAGAAGAAGAATACCAAGAAGAAGAAGTAAGATAAGCGAGAGGCTAATGCTACAGCTATTGCTCCTAAGACACCTTCCATCGATAAACCATCCAAGCTTCCAAGGAAAGTCAAATTCCCTTGCATGTTGTGCAAAGGTGACCACCTTCTTCGAGACTTCCCTAACATTCCCAAGGTACTTGAAGCGTGGTCCAATGGCTGTCCGTCATTGCCTTTGGCTTCTGGAAGTCCTATTGGTGGCACATCTTCAACTAGCCATGATAAGACTCATCAGAAATAGCATAAGATTACCAATCCCTGTAAGTTTTGTGAAAGGCATCATCCCATTCACCTTTTTCCTTCTGTACATGGATGAAGCCACGAGAGTGCGGGACAACTCTATTGTTTCTGCACCCTGCCTTTCGGTTGTGTTAGTTTCAGCCTTTGCAGCTTTCCTCCAGTGATCAAACATGCTCTTACAAAGTGATGTTAAGGTGTCAAGGTCAAATTTTGTCATTTCAATGAGTCTTCAAGCAAAATTTGGCCACTAGGCATTAGGTCTAGGGTTTGTTTTTACTCCTGTCAAAGTTGTCCATGTCGGTCCATGTCACCATTCAGCTGAGTGTACCATCATTCAGAGGGTTTTCATCATCATGTCAGGTTCCAATGGATCATTTTACACCTTGTTCATGCTTCAGTTGTGCCTAGGTAAGGTCCATTTCCCTCTCTTAGGGTTTTGGAGGTAATTTCTCTTGGATGGTAAAATCATCATCAAAACTTGTATCCTGATGTTCATACACCTTTCCTAATCCTTAATGTACCTTATTAAATACTTCCCATCACTGAGATTCCCCAAATTTCATTTTGCCAAACCTAGTTTCTTTGTTTGTAACTTGAAAATTTTTCTAGCTAGCCTGTTTCTGACCCCTTCCCTCACTCAATCCCTGAAATTCCACTTTCCTCTATCTAACATCCCTCCTACTTCCCTAAAAATTCTCCAAGAATTTGTAGTCTCATCTCTTCATTTCATTTCATTTCCACAACTGTCTAATACATAGAACATCGAGATTTGTTTCACTCAAATGATGTTTCAGAGCAATAAAAGATGAATTTTGGAAACATGAGAGAGGTTTTTGTCCAAAACATGCCAAAGAAGAAAAAAATCCTTCACATTTTACACAGGTATCATGGTTTTAGAGAAATGTCAAAAGTATCGTTGCCTCAGAAGAATTGAATGCACCTCTGAAGTGACCTTGGGAAAATCAAGATTTCTCCTAGCTTGGTTGGCCAAATGACTTTTTTGATGAGTCAAATGATAACTAGACACAAATATATTTCCAATGAGCTATCATGATCTCAATTTGGAGTTGAGGAAGACCTTCAAAATTTGACTGCAACAACACTCTGCTTTGAGGCAGCCTCATTCTGCTCATTTTGACCAGTCTTGGGAGATTTGATTTTTATAGGGTAAATGAACTCCAAATTGAAAAATTCCACTTGGGTTGGAAATTAGACTCAAATATATTTCCATTGAGCTATCACACGCCCAATTTGGAAATCGGGAAGGCCTCCAAAAGCCTCCTGAAAAATGGCGCGGCGCATAGAAAAGTGGGCGCGACGCATTGGGTTGGTGCGCGGCGCACAGGGCCTGAACACTAATTTTTGTCATTTTCTATACAAAATCTCAAATAAAATCAATCTTTAATGTTTCAAGAAGGTGTGCGACTTTTTCATTGCTATTCGCCCATGTTTAGTGTGGTTGAAGATTGGTTTGAAGAATTTGAATGCCAAAAGCTTAAACCCTATCCTTTTGTAAAGAAATGCCTCTTTAGGGTTTGAATTTGAAGTTTTAGAATTTGACTTTGGTGCCAAAACACTCCATTTCTCACTTTTATTTTCCTTTCCCATCATCGTCATATCATCATACAGTTCCTCCCCTATTCCCTACATCCCTAAAGTCACTCATACCCATTTCATTCCCATCTCCCTACATCTCTAAAAGTCACTTACTCCTAAGCTCCATCTCCCTCTCCCAAGTCATTTCATTTCCTCTCATTCTCCTTTTCCCATTCCATGTGTAAAATCTAAAACTCCCATTTTCCAAACATTTCTCCAATATTTCCCTCCCAAAACCATGTCACCCTCAAAGGGCAACCTCAACTGACAACAGACTCCTGTTCCCATCGCCCATTTTCCCACAGCCCTCCTTGGGCATATTTTGGGTAATTGAAACAAGGCACCAATTTTTCAACAAGCTAAACATACACTTGGCATACATTTGCAACATTATGGAGACGGACACTGACGCATCATACAACCGAGACAATTACTCCGCCACTGAACTTCATGCACCAGGAGGACACTAAGGAGGCGTAAAAGGCCGGATCCACTCCAAATCTTGGCCGAAGCTTCCTTGTCTGAGCATGAGACATGATGGGAGATCTTCACTCCAAATTTCAGCAAATTTGGAGAAGATTTTGTCATTTTGAAAATTTTTGTCGTGAAATAAATCCACTTACCGACGCGCTTACTTTGGGACACTTGCTGAAGGAAATCTTTGCATTTTTGGATTTTTCATGATATTATGTATAACTGTGGAATGGCCGAAGAATTTCATCACATTCTGGGCTGCCAAAGGGCCAAAAACACCATGAAAATCACCTTTCTGCCACCTTTTGCACCAGCAGGAAGTACTCTTGGGAGAATTAAGTTTTGGAGGGGAAGATGAGCTCAAAATTGAAACATTTTCACTTGGGTTGGATAGCAGACATCCAGGGCTTTCCAACGAGCTATCATGAGCTCAATTTGGACTTCGGGAAGTGCTCCAAAATCAGGTCCAAAGTAGCTGCACATGAGAATTTATTTTTCACCTTCCAAAATTTCTTCGGTGAGAATTGCCCTGGGCTTGACGATGGATGCCAGTGATGATTGATCTACCATGATGTAATTTGATAGATATGATATAAATTTGGCATGTTTTTACTTGTTCTAGAGGATTCACTCACTAAAAAGTGAAAATTGAGTGAATGGATCAGTTTCCTAGCATATAGAGGCAAGTTGTTTGGCTGCCTAGATTTTAGCTCCATGTTTAGAATTGGTTGAAACAGCTCCTAGAAGGATGAGCTCGACCCCTAGAGGCATGGGAAGGGGTTAGGATGGTCTATATGATGTATTTTCTCAATCATTTTCAGGGGTTGGACTCTTGGGAAAAGTTTGGGCACTCCATTGTACATCCATATTTCAGTTTTGGCAAAGGAAAGACCAGAGTTTTGCAGCACTTGTTGGGATCCTTGTGGCTTCTGAGTTTTGATGATGTTTCTTCTCATGTTATTGTAATTTCATTAATATTATATGTATGACATCCTTATTTATGCTTCTGAATTAAACAAATGAGTATTCGAGGTAGAATTCATTGATTTGTTGGAGCTTTGCCTTAGAATTTTGTTTAATTTTATATGTTTTCGTCAGTTTGAAGAGGATCCTTGCACTCTCTTGCCCTCTTCAGCTCCTCAGCAGTATTTTATATCCATTCATTCGATCTTATACATCAAATCCATTGCCTACCCTGCCCCAACTTGAACTCTGCAAGAATCTGGCCTCATCCCCAAGCCCAAAATTGTTTTTCCCTTTTCCAACAAAAAACCCCTAAAAATCAAAATCAAACCCTCCTATTTTTTTATCTAGCCTAAGATCAGTTGTTGTTATCGTCATCTCAATCCCTTTTGGATATTTGCATTGAGATTGACCTGGAGAGAGCCCTCTCCTGTCCTCGTAGGGCTAGCTATGAGGCTGAGCGTGGTTTGGTGTTGTCCTTTTTCTGCCTTATTTCAGCCTGAGGTGGATTTGGGAACTAACATAGTGGCGACCATACTGGGGAAGAAAATGGTTTTCTTGTTGGTTTTATTTGTTTCATAAGCTACAGACGAAGCCTGAAGTTACGTCAGGTAGCCTTCGAACTGCTCTTGCTCTGCGAGTGCATAGTAGATAAACGTTGCTTCAGTCGATCTCCGGTCTAGCTTGTGAACGTGACACTTAACTTGTGAATTGCCCCAGTACATGTATCAAGTTCAGATCTGATGGTTGATGGTGGACAATGATCAGACATAAGAAGGCTGAAATCATTCACCTGGTGACTCCAACTCAATGTAGAGACTCCAATGGAGGACTAACTCTTTCTCTGAGAAAATGAAAGGATCTTACACAAAGTTCAGGTATCTAAAGTGGAATGGTATTCAAGATCTAGTTTGCTTTCTTGTAAATTACTTCTTCATTGTTCTTGAAGCTGTCTTGAAAGTTTTTCAGAATTTGTTGTGTGAGAAAGGTGATCAAAATCTTCACTCGACCCATTCAAAAAGTGTAAATACTGAGTTTCCCTTTGATCCTGGCCTCCTTACTTTTCCCACATCTTATGATGACTCTCTTCAGAATGATGAGCCTAGAGAAAACAAGACTGATCCCGTAGCTCTTGTATATACTCCTACACCTTTTATAGTCCCAGATAGGTATAAACCTCTTGTTTTACCTTCTGTTCTTCATGCTTTCCCTAAAAATTATGACCTATATCTACCAAGATTTGATGGTGAATGTAACAATGTCAATGCTGAGCAACATGTGCAGAATGTTGAGTCTTTTCTTGACCTTTTTGAAGTTGATGACGAAGATGTTAGTATTATGCTTTTTGCTCTTTCTTTGCAAGGCAAGGTCAAAAGTTGGTTCAAAGCCCTGCCTGATGTGAGCATCTCAGATTTATAGCAGTTCATCAAATTTTTCCTTGACAGGTGGATGATCGGACAGAACCTTTTCTTGATTATAGAAGAGTATAACTAGCTGAAAAGACTGCCAGGGGAGACAGTACAACAATTTTCTGTCAGATTTAATCAAGTATATTTTTCTATGCCAGCTGATATAAGACCTTCTCCTAGATTTGCTCTCTTGCACTAACCGGGTGCCTTTGATCCAGAAATGGAGTTTCAGCTGAGAGAAAATAATATTGCAACACTTCACGAGATGCAGAATAGTGCAGTGAATGTAGAGGCTCATTTGCTGATCCGAAGGGCGAGGTTGAAGGAAGAAGAGATGAAAAACATAGATCCGGAGAAATCGACATCTCTACAGGTGAAGCTTGACATGTTGGTAAGTGCAGTAGAAGAGATGATTCAAAAGAACACCACAAGGAATGAGAATAATATTCAAGCCCATGAATTGCTGATTGAAGAGGAACAAGTGGCTGATCCAAAATATTTTGTTTCTTATCCCAGTTGTCGTAGTGATTGCTTTATAGATCATCTTGAAGAAGAGAGAGTTGTTGATATGATGTGTATGCTTGATGATGTGTTGTATACTGATGATTTGCCTCAGTTTGATCAGTATGATGATGATTATGTTCTCCAAACAAAAGCTAATCTTGCAGACAAATCAGCAGCTAGTTTGTGCGAGGAGGAAGTTCACTTCAAGCAGCTTGAGTACAGTGATCAACCGATGCATATCAGCTATGACAATGATGAGGGAAATGCAACAAATTTTGAAGTGAAGGATCTTTGCCTTTTTGTTTTGACTCGTTTCAGTTCATGAGAGATAACTTCCATGCAATCAGAAATCAAATGTCAACAAGTCTTGATCTGGACCATCTGGAGCGCAATGAAAACCTTGTTCAAGATTTCTCATATTCAGATTTACAGCCCCCAAAAGCCATTGATTATGAAGTTGCAGATGAAGACATGGAAGCTGGCACATATGATCAAATTATACAAGATGATTCCGTACCTTTCTGTTTTGAATCATTTCAGTTTTTGAAGGGTAAATTGCATAGTAAATCTTCAAATGAGCAGCCTGTAGCATCATATTTGCAGCCACCAAATGAAATTGAAGGTCAGATTACAGATGAAGGCGTGGAAGATGAAATACATGATTTAATGATGCAAGAGAATTCTGTACCCTTTTGTTTCGAAGAATTTCAGTTTATAAGACAGAATCTTTGTAATATCTCTTAAGAAAAAGATGAACAGTCAGTAGGATGTCAGGCAGTTTCAATGGATACATTGCAGCAGTCTTCTCAAGTTTTTGATGATCCTATTGCTGATGTGTTGGATGATGTTTGCAGTCAAAGTCTTTCTCCATTGACTTTATGTAAGGTTGAAACGTGTGCTGATATAGACTTGATCTGGCAGCCAGTCTCTTTGTCATTTTTAGCAGGAGTCTCGTCACAAAGCTCATCACAAAGCTCAGATCAAAGTTTGCATTCATGGTATGAGGAGAAGAGAAGTAATCCATTGGATGAGCTAAGTCCTAGTATGCATTTTGAGATCCTTATGCAGCATGAATTTCAAGATCCTTATGCAGTGTTTTTGGAGGCGGATAGAGAATCCATAGTATTCAACGGATCTGTTCACAATTTTTCATGGGAGTTGCCTTTCAGTAGTTCTCTCTTGTTGTTCATAAACGAGCACTTGCGGAGAATCCAAACAGCAGCTGCAATACTTACATGGTTGCATTGGTTGTTTCATTTCACTTGATTAGGTGATGAATGAAATTGTTAGAGTAGGTTGTATTGAATAAGCTTCATATTGAGCATATTTCCAGTTTGTCGGTTGTGTTTAAGTATCGAGTCAGTTTTTAGTTGAGTGAGAGTCAATTTGTGTCGTCAAGTCATCAGTTTTCAGTCATGCATTTCAGCTTGAGTTTTTGACTCCATTGCCCAATGGATGAAGGCACTATCTGCTTTCCAAAGATCTGTAGTTCTTGGCACCTCCAAGGAGCTACCATCCCCATTGGAGCCAATGTTAGTGTCAGCCTTTGCAGCCTTCCTCCAGTGATCAAACATGCTCTTTCAAAGTGATTTTAAAGTGTCAAAGTCAAATTTTGTCATTTCAAAGAGTCTTCAAGCAAAATTTGATCACTAGGCATTAGGTCTAGGGTTGGTTTTCACTCTTTTCAAATTTGTCTAAATGTCAGTCCATGTCACCATTCAGTTGAGTGTACCATCATTCAAAGGGTTGTCATCATCTTTTCAAGCTCCATCGAGTCATTTTACACCTTGTTCATGCTTCAGTTGTGCCTAGGTAAGGTCCATTTCCCTCTCCTAGGGTTTTGGAGGTAATTTCTCTTGGATGGTCAAATCATTATCAAAACTTGTATCCTGATGTTCATACACCTTCCCCTATCCTTAATGTACCTTATTAAACACTTCCCATCATTAAGATCCCCCAAATTCCTCATTTTTGCACAAACCCTAGTTTCTTGCTACAACTTGGCAATTTTCTAGGCTATGCCTGTGTTTTGCCCTTTTGGACCCCTTCCCCTCACTCAATCCCTGAAATTCCACTTTCCCCTACTTCCTAACATCCCTCCCTACTTCCCAAAATTTTCTCAAGAATTTAGAATCCCCTTATCCCCTTCATATCGTTTCATTTCGACAAATCCCTGGTTCCACACATCGGGATATGTTTCACTCAAATGCTGTTTCTGAGCAATAAAAGATGAATTTTGGAAACCTGAGAGGGGTTTTTGTCCAAAACATGCCAAAGAAGAAAAAACTCCTTCAGTTTTTACACAGGTGTCATGGTTTTAGAGAAATGTCAAAAATACCGTTGCCTCAGGAGAATTGAATGCACCTCTGAAGTGACCTTGGGAAAATCAACATTTCTCCTAGCTTGGTTGGCCAAATGACTCGCTTGATGAGTCAAATGATAACTAGACAAAAATATCTTTCC
Organism: Pinus albicaulis; assembly: GCA_034641835.2. Lineage (NCBI taxonomy): Eukaryota > Viridiplantae > Streptophyta > Pinopsida > Pinales > Pinaceae > Pinus > Pinus albicaulis. The sequence goes on along the minus strand of CM076578.1, from coordinate 1,956,945,591 downwards.
AATGAGCTATCATGAGCTCAATGTTGAGTTAAGGAAGACCTTAAAAAGTTGACTGCAACAACACTCTGCCTTGAGGCAGCCTCATTTTGCTCATTTTTACCAGTCTTGGGAGATTTGATTTTTGACAAGGAAAATGAACTCCAAATTGAAACATTCCACTTGGGCTGGAAAGTCGACTCCAATATATTTCCAACGACCTATCACACGCCCAATTTGGACATCGGAAAGGCCTCCAAAAGCCTCCTGAAAAATGGCGCGGTGCATTGGGTTTGTGCACGGCGCATTGGGTTGGTGCGCGGCGCACAGGGCCTGAACACTAATTTTTGTCATTTTCTCTACAAAATCTCAAATAAACTCAATATTTTATGTTTCAAGTAGGTTTGTGTGAATTTTTCATTGCTATTAGCCCATTTTTAGTGTGGTTGAAGATTGGTTTGAAGAATTTGAATGCCAAAAGCTTAAACCCTATCCTTTTGTAAAGAAATGTCTCTTTAGGGTTTGAATTTGAAGTTTTATAATTTGACTTTGGTGCCAAAACACTCCATTTCTCACTTTTCTTTTCCTTTCCCATCATCGTCATATCATCATACAGTTCCTCCCCTATTCCCTACATCCCTAAAGTCACTCATAACCATTTCATTCCCATCTCCCTACATCTCTAAAAGTCACTTACTCCTAAGCTCCATCTCCCTCTCCCAAGTAATTTCATTTCCTCTCATTCTCCTTTTCCCATTCCATGTGTAAAAATTCCCAAAACCTCATTTTCCCAAACATTCAGTGGCTCTCCCCTCTCCCAAAGTTTGTCAAATTCTCAAAGGGCAAACTGCCACTTGACAAGACTCCCTTGTTCCCATTGCCCATATTTCTCCCACAGTCCCTTCCCTTTGGGCATATTTTGGCAATTGAAACAATGCACCAATTTTTCAACAAGCTAAACATACACTTGGCATACATTTGCAACATTATGGAGACGGACACTGACGCATCATACAACCGAGACAGTGATTCCGCCACTGAACTGCATGCACCAGGAGGACACTGAGGAGGCGGAAAAGGCCGGATCCACTCTGGATCTTGGCTGAAGCTTCCTTGGATGAGAATGATACATGATGGGAGACCTTCACTCCAAATTTCAGCAAATTTGGAGAATATTTTGTCATTTTTGAAAATTTTGGTTGCAAAACAGGTTTTTCCGCCCGACGCGTCGCGCCACCCGACGCGTCGCTTACGTTTGGGACATCTTCTGGAGGAAAAATTTGCATTTTTGGATTTTTCATGATATATTATGTATGTTCAGGAATGGCCGAAGCATTTCATCACATTCTGGGCTGCCAAAGGGCCAAAACACCATGAAAATCACCTTTCTGCCACCTTTTGCACCAGCAGGAAGTACTCTTGGGAGAATGCAGTTTTGGAGGGGAAGATGAGCTCAAAATTGAAAAATTCCACTTGGGTTGGATAGCAGACATCCAGGGCTTTCCAACGAGTGATCATGAGCTCAATTTGGACTTCAGGAAGTGCTCCAAAATCAGGTCCAAAGTAGCACGGCGCATAGAGGAATTCAGCCTATTTTTCACCTTCCAGCTCAGGAATTCGCCCAGTTTTGACTAGTTTTACTTTTTCATGTGATGATTGACCTACCATGATGTAATTTGATGAATATGATATAAATTTGGCATGTTTTTAATTTTTCTAGAGGATTCATTCACTAAAAAGTGAAAATTGAGTGAATGGATCAGTTTCCTAGCATATAGAGGCAAGTTGTTTGGCTGCCTAGATTTTAGCTCCATGTTTAGAATTGGTTGAAATAGCTCCTAGAAGGATGAGCTCGACCCCTATAGGCATGGGAAGGGGTTGGGATGGTCTATATATTGTATTTTCTGAGACATTTTCAGAGGTTGGACTCTTGGGAAAAGTTTGGCACTCCATTGTACATCCATATTTCAGTTTTTGGCAAAGGAAAGACTAGAGTTTTGCAGCACTTGTTGGGATCCTTGTGGCTTCTGAGTTTTGATGATGTTTCTTCTCATGTTATTGTAATTTCATTAATGTTATATGTATGCCATCTTTCTCTATGCTTATGAATTATACAAATGAGTATTCGAGGTAGAATTCATTGATTTGTCGGTGCTCTGCCTTAGACTTTTGTTTAGTTTTATATGTTTTCGTCAGTTTGAAGAGGATCCTTGTACTCTCTTGCCCTCTTCAGCTCCTCAGCAGTATTTTCTATCCATTCATTCGATCTTATACATCAAAGCCATTTCCTACCCTGCCCCAACTTGAATTCTGCAAGATCTGGCCTCATCCCCAAGCCCAAAAATTGTTTTTCCCTTTTTTCAACAAAACCCCTAAAAATCAAAATCAAACCCTCCTATTTGTTTATCTAGCCTAAGATCAGTTGTTGTTATCATCATCTCAAGCCCTTTTGGATATTTGAATTGAGATTGAACCGGAGAGAGCCCTTTCCTGTCCTCGTAGGGCTAGCTACGAGGTTGAGCGTGGTTTGGTGTTGTCCTTTTTCTGCCTTATTTCAGCCTGAGGTGGATTTGGGAACTAACAGGTTGGTTACCATAATTTTTCTTCGAGTCCTCCGCTATTTGATTCAATGATCGGTCAAGAGTCATCTTTGGTCGATCTCGTTCCCTTAGAAATCAAATTTACGAATCCGTTCCTAACCAACCATTGGTTGAGGAATCGGTCGAACTGATCCCACCTACAGTTCATCAGGTCTTTTCCATCGAGAGTGGATCTCATCCCCCTCATGTTCCTCTTGTTTCTTCAATTCCTTGGACTTGGAGAAATATTCTACCATCCTTGTAGTTCAAGAAGCTGCTCCTCCTACTCCTAAAATGGAGGTCGAGGAGGATGCTCCTCTTGCTCTGGTAACACCAAGGGAAGACCATCTCAGTTCGATAGTACCCCCTCCAAGTAGTTTGATCGCTTCCTTCGATTGGAGTCGATTTGCGGAATACCACCTTCCTTTTTATGTGCCTTTTGAGATCACGGTACAAACCTTTGATGTGGTCGTACCCAACACCATTATAGATGAAGGCACGTCTTTTGGTATTCTGTCTTCCACTACTTGGAAAGCTTTTGGTTCTCCACCGCTTGTGCCTGTTACGTAGAATCTGTTGCCATTTAACAGAAGAAACAATCAACTGTTAGGGATCCTTCCGAAGTTGCCTGTTACTTTGGGAGGGAAAATTGTCTATATAGACATGATGGTTGTCCAAGGTCCCTTGGATTTTAATTTACCCTTGGGACGTCACTATGCTTATGCCATGGGCGCGGTTGTCTCTTCCCTCTTTCCTGTGATCTATTTTCCACATGAAGGTCAGATCGTGACCATTGATCAACTTTCATTCTTTGGTCCTGATGTGGCAGCTAGCCCGCCATAATCTCTTCCGGATCTTTATTCGTTGGTTGTATCTTCCCCACCACAGGTTAATTATGTGGCTACTTGTCCCGTGCCTGCACTCAGTGATAGTGCTGTTGTGCATCATGTGCTAGGGGCATTGGGTCCTGATTTCCGAGATGTTGTTCTCCCATCCAGTGCAGAACTCTTGGAAGCCATGAATTCTTATTCAATATGATGAGGTCGTCGGAGCAGATTTCATTTTCTTGTGTCAAGCTCTTTAAAAAATGAAACAAGGTCTTTGGAGCAGAGTTCATTTTCTTGTGTCAAGCTCCTTAAAAAATGTAACAAGGTCGTCAGAGCAGAGTTCATTTTCTTGTGTCAAACTCCTTAAAAAATGAAACAAGCTTGTCTGAGGATAGTTCGTCTTCTATGTCAACCTCGCTAAAAAATGAATTAGCTCATGAGGATAGTTCATTTAATGTGTCAACCTCATTAAAACAATGAAACATGTTCCTGTTCAATTCGAGTCTTTGATACGATCTCGTAAATTCCCAGTTGATTCTTTCACTTGATCTCGTAACTGAACCTTCTCTCCCTCCATCTGTTTACTCAGGTGCATGGACTGAAGCTTGGGGGGCATGTACCTCGAATTGAGTCATCATGTTGGGGGCATGCAAATCATTTCAAGCATAGTTTGTTTCCATTTCAAGCTTCTGTAAAAATGAAACTGGTTTCAAGCATAATTTTCTACAAAGTTTTAAGCTTGTGTAAAAATGAAACCAACCTCAAGAAGAGTTTCCTGATTTCAAGCTTGTGTAAAAATGAAACCATTCCTATTTTACCTCTCGTGATTGCCATTTTATCAACCTGTTTTTCCAGATGAACCTTGGTTTTCTCATTCCACCATCACCATCTGCTTGGTCGATCATATGCCCTCACTTGGTTGTTTTACCCATTCCTGAGGAACCGCTGTGATGAGTGGTCTTATTAGCCAACCTCTTGACCTTTACTGAGTAGTTCCACCATCACCGGAACCAGTTGCTACCCTTAATACCACTCATTCCTCCAGGTGGAGTCATCCTTCCACTCTTTTCTAACTCTCTAAAATTGAAAATATTTTCAAGACTCCTGTCGTTTTGAACTCGTTAAATGGCTGCGATGCGATATCTACCTAGTATATGTTTACCCCTTTTTCAGGCTAGGATAGATTATTTACGAAAAAGGAATACCTTAGCCTATCGTGAATAAGAGGTTCTTTCAGATATTGTTTTCTATCTTTTCGGATCTAAGAGACTATATACGAAAAGGGCCATGATGGATTTTTCTTTTCTGCCTTCTTTTCAAACTCTCTAAACATGAAAAGATGTTGAGTTCTCCCTTTTTCAGACTCGTTAAAACCTAAATGACATCGAAAACTGTCACCATGACATTACCGAGTTCCTCCTTCCTAGGGCTCATAAAATGTACTAGGTTGGATTTGTCCGAAGGACAAACTTATATGACAAGCATATGGTATCCTCTTCAAGCTTGTGTAAAAATAAAGAGGTACTCGCCAAAAATGGTTGGGAGAAATGGAAGTTATTCATCAGTTGTGTCGGCAGGATGTCACTCTTGAACATGACACGTATCTGCAGTTCGTGTCGGGTTGGGATATCTTCACTCTGTCACTTTGTCTCCATGGGTTTGAGAAATTCGTTTGCCTCTCATTCGATTACCAATTTTGTCAACATGACCTTTGATCCTATTTGAGTCAAATGCTGCCAAATTCCAAAGTCGTGTTGCCGATATGTTCAAGAGAAAATCCTTTTACAATTTGTACATTCCTTGATCCTCCATTTCAGTCTTGATTCAAATTCATATTACCTTCTCTGTATCGTGTCGATGATGTGGGATTCATTATGATCCTCCTTCGACGGATCGCTTCCTGTCGACTTTAGCTCATTATCCGGGAAGTTGATCTAGAGACTCCTTTCTGGTACCTTAGAGCTTGCATGCCATAATGGCAGGTTCTTCGCATTCGATGATAGGTTCACATCATCGGCCTTCGATCGGGTGATTTCATGAGTGTTCGACTTCAACTCACTATTCACATTCCATGGATTGTACTAGTAGTACCTTGAGAGCCATTGACATTATGGGTGGTTTCTCTCGCACTTGTTAATGGTTCACATCATTGACCGGTAATCAAGTGATTTTCTAGCATGTTCAACTTCAACACATCTATTCACATGTTGGAATTTGTACTTTGATCAGGTGGTGTTGGAGCGCAAGACCCTGGGCTTCGATCACAAAACTCCAAGTTGCGAGGAGTGATGAGTCATTCATGATTATATACATGATTCTTTAGACGGATGGTTGTGCCCATGCCATGGATCTATTTCATATGATCCCTTCATTCAGATGGTTGTGTCCATGCCGAGGATCCATTCACTTGATCCTTTTCTTGATGGATAGTTGTGCATATACCATGGATTTTCATTAGATATTTCAGTTATGTATATGTATCTATGCTTTATTTGTAGGTCTCCCGATAGAAGCGTCTGGTTCCTTGCACGTACTTGTAAATAATTTCACCCCTCACTCATGTTTGGACTTCATACTTTAGGGGGCATTTGTTACACAGTAATTTGTCACTATCCTTGTACTCCCTGCTCCTTGATCTTGGAGGAACCATATGGTGACCCTTGCATACTTTCCAAGCATGGAATACATATCCCTAAACCACATTTTGTCTACCAAATCATCTCCCTTTACAAATTTTCTGAAGAATCCTTGTAAAAACTGGGTTTTCAAGGTTGGAGCTTTCTCTCAGTGTCTGACCCGCGCCGATAGCAGAGATTTACACTGAGGCCCGTGCCGATCTACGCTCTGTCTTAATGTTCGATCCACGCTGATCCTGTTTTGGAAAGTTTTTTAAAATAGAAAGAAAGCTTCCGCGACTAGAAGCTTTCTGAAGCAACGAGCTGGAAGTTTGTTACGAGGATATGGCCGAGGAATTCCCCTTTGGGCTTCTTGTTCCCAAGAAATAGGAACTACTCCAAAGGATAAGCTCTTTTCCAATCATTTGAGGGCCCATAACCTCCTCCTCCATTGTTATATAAGGAGACCTTCTTCAGCTCTACAGCCTTAGTTATCAATCATAGAGAAGAGAAGCAATTATAGCTTTGGGAGAATAGTGTAGAGTGTGATTGTTTTTGTGTGATTGGGAACATAGTGAGATCTTGGACCTTTGTTCATGAGGGTGTGGCAAACATGCTTGGATACAGACCTGCCGAAGGAGAGCCTCAACATCAAGGCTTGGTTGTAAAATCCCCTTGTCTTTATCATAATCAAATGCATCTGATGTTTATATTCCACTCTTGTTTACATTTATAATGAGATTTCTAGCATTCCTTGATTAGTTAGATAGGTTGTAATTGTTTTATTTTTTTCGTGGTTTTACGCTTGTCGTGGTGTCTTGATTATCTGTACAGGTAATCGAACATTGGCAGCAACATGTATTGAGCTTAAGAATAGTGATAGATCAAGAAGCTTCGATGGAAGACAACAACATAGCATTAGAACAAGGTAGGTCATCTTCCTTGCTCTGAATTTATTTTACAATATAGGAAGGTATATGTTAGTATGTTCCCGTAGTTGCTAGACCCACCCTAGGGCTAGAGGGATCGCCTCTATCCACAGAGGGGATTACCTAGACAACACATGGTGTGCATTTTTCGTGTAATGGATCGCTCATAGAGGTATCTACATGAGGATGCATACTCCATAAGCTTATCTCGCTCCATCTCCCTCAACACGTTATCTGGAATACTCACAAATGAACAAACTCCTACACTAGATGAAGGTTGGCTTATCCCTAAGTTGACTTCCACCCGTCCTAAAGCAGTTGCAATATGTTCTTGTATCTTCTCCCCCATTTGTGATGCAACACTGGAGATAAGAGCTAACTCCTCTGGAAGTGTAACTACCCTATGTGGTTGAGGTGATAAATGAGGTGTTGGAGGCCTAAACCCAACATCTCACATAACATCAGGTCATTCATATGTACGACCTTTTCCAGCTCCATAGAATTTGGACCCAGTATCTATATAGTTAGGGTCCATGTGCTCTTAGAATTGAGTAAACACCATCCTAACAAAATATTGCATCACCTCATCATTATTTGGGAACTTTTCGTATGCATATAGGAACTTCTCATAAATATAAGGTGCAATATTGGGATCATTGAATCTTGCAATCTTTAGACGTTTTTTTGTCTTCAGACCACAAGTCAAATAGTGACAAGGCCATTTATTTAGTGACCTTACTTTTAACTTCATTGTAGGAATGGATACCAATCACTGACACTCTCCTCCTACGTATCATGTCAAAAAAAACATGGGTTGATGGTCCAACCCCACGATAAGTCTCTATCAAAATCTCCAAATTGTGCAAAACAATTTGGAGACAATTTTGACCAGGGGTAGAGAGATTGCAACTTTGCAATTCATTGCACAATATCATGGAATGCTCCCTCATCCCATCAATAGTAAGTAAGGAGATGGTATCTTCCCAAGGCATCTGCTCAGGAGTATCACTGGGATGGGTGTAAAGGGGATCATAGCTTGGATTTCGAGAAAACTCATGACCCCTACGACCTCTCCCCCTAGGAGGGCAACCACCACCACCTGTAACATGTTAAATTATTGCACATATTAAAAATTAAATAATTTATAAGGAAAAATTGTATTTAAAAAACATGTCTGGTCATTTGACAATACCTGGTGGAAAAACTATCTCTTCCTCTTCGCTCATACTAGGATGGTTCCCTTCCGAGGAATGAACGTCTCTAACACCCACTGTACAAAACATTAAATTTTTTTATAACACAAGTACATGAGATACACAATAAGTTTCACATTAAACATACATCAAACAATAAATTTTCCTTTAGATTTTACCTGGATGAGAAGTATCCAAGTGTGGGATGGATGCCACAGGCTGAGACATTGTTCTCCTTTTCCCCTCACCAGCAATAGGGCCAACTCCAACTCCTACAATTTCACCTATGGGGCATAATGTTTTCACATTAAACACATGTCATTTGAAAAAAAAAAAATTCACCTGTTCAACATTGAATATAACGTAAAATTGAACATTTTAACTAGAAATTGATCTAATGTGTACCTATACCGTGTATAATATAATCCTCAGAATGGGCTTTATGAAATTGGGGGCGAATGGGAGCAGGTCTATGGGGCTCCTCTTGTTCTATTTCCTGTCTGGGCACACGAGTCATATGAGTGCATCCACCTGTGCAGGACAAAAAAATTTCACATTAATCAATTTTTCACAACGATTAATAAATATAACCTACTTGAAAACATGACATAACTAAACAACCAATGTACCCGATAATCCTCCTCTCATGGAGGGGTCTCTGTAGGGCTTGCCTGATGCCATTGTTGTTATAGTATCAAATCAAATTTCTACCCCTCATAAACAAATTAGAAAACAAATTTTCAATCAACAGTCATGTCATCAACCAATGGATAACAGGTATTATAGCTCCAACATTTTGAAGCCAACAACAATATTAGTTATATGGTATAAAGATTATGGTAAGAATTTTTCAATGTCTGGAATTTTGTTAGCAATCTCATATAAAAAATTAATGTTAATATTTTTTATATCTATTTCCTGTATCGTAAAATTTTAGTTATTAACCTCAAAATTTCCAAATTTGATTTACAATCCCAATTAAAACCTCTCCTATTTTCCTTTGCAATAAGTTAAATTGTCTCTATGAGGACATGGTTTGTGTCAAAGCACAAGGTTACAAGGTTGAGGTTACAGGGACGCAAGGACATATAGGAACATGTGCTTAGGTTGCGATGACAAGGGTCAAAGGTTACAATTATGCAGCGTTGAGGTGGAGCAAGCTATGGAAATTAGCATACGAACGTTAACCAAGTTTACAAAAACATACATGGACATGAGTCAAGGCTACAGTGACTCACCAAGTTATGGGACCAAGGTTACATGCCATATAAGGATGTAACCAAAATTCCTCTGCTCAACATGGATTCTCTCTAACTATGGATGATTAAACTAGATTTTCATGTATGGTAATTTATAAAAATTCTTGCTCATATGTTTTTATTGATATTGATCTTATCATTTTATGTTTTCTGTGTTATAATATGTATGTGTGAATGCAATGGCATGTTGAAAAGTATAACTAGGTCGGTCTTCACGTTGACTATGTAATTATATTCTTATGTAAAGAAGAAGTCAAAATAATAAGATGTATTTAAGAGTCATGATCATGAAGGATCTAGTCAACAACTATACTCCAAGATCTTGGCAAAATAACGTGAAGACGTGACTCCCAAAATATGCACAAAGATAATCTTATAAACGCTGAAATATCTATTCTTCATGTTGGCCTATAATTAACCATAAAATCAGCTTCCTATTGTGCTAACTGGTCGGCCTAAAAGACAATTAGATTGTCTATATAAATAACCTCTCTGCAACTCATTTGAGGAGGAAGTTTTTCAGTCAACCAAGATAGAGTTTGCAGATTTATCTGAGATGGTAAAGAAGCTAAAAGGGATATGGATTCACCTGAAATAGAAGTAACTGAAGGCGTAGACTAAAGGTTTAAACTGAAGGTATAGACTACGGATTGATGAAGCTAGTTTGAGAAGAATATAGTGCGGATACTTACAAGGTTACAAATAAGATATCGCAAGGGTTGTGATGAGTTATGAAGTGTAATGAAAGGAAGGTAAATCTGTGATTTACCTTCCTATAATAAAAGTATTACTTCTGCTTAAATCATTTGTGTCCTGTACACTTTGGTAATTGACTTGATGAAGGATTAATTAAGAAGAATACATAAGCAAACAAGCTCACAAGTAATTATCAAGAAGAGAATTTATAACCCCTCTAGATTCTCAACATGGTTTCAAAGCTATGGCAAAAGATGATCACCTTATAGGCAAGAAGATTTTTAAATTAGAGAAAAGTTACTATCTGGGATCAAATTCAGAGAGAAGAAGAAGTTCGATACAAATTCAGTGATACAAATTCTCAATAGAAATATCCCACTGGACTGCGTAGAAAAGACATGGGCAGAGTTCAGCTTGGTCTGAGATTTTTGAACTGAATTACAGTGAATCAAGTTCAGATCTTCCTCTGAAATTTTCGGATTATCTTCTGGGTTCAGGTCAAAATTTTAGGAGGTTGACAAAGGATCACATTACAGGTTCAGAGAAAATCTCAGGGACATAGTGGTTCGGTGCTATTTTACAGTGCTACTCAATAATAAGTATACAATGGCTCAATTCAAGTACCAATTATAGTAGATGCAATTCGAATGATGCCACAATTCAGTGTTTCGGTGTTTTAGGAGATGATGTCTTGATTTAAATGTATGGTGCCATTCTCCGTAATCATCAGTATCAAATGGAAGATCATAGGAAGGTCAAGGGACTACGTTTTTGTGTTATATAGAGGTCACATTATAGTGATGTATCATTATGGTCTTGATGTTGCTACAATGATAACCTTACATGAACGTGTTCTAGTGTCAAAGTGCAGTATGCTGCAATCAAGGAAGTTTTGGGTTCAATCTACCACGTCATGTCCTAGTGCAAAGTAGTGCAGAAAAGAGAAGATCACCATAAGGTGGATAAAAGAGCAGCATCACTATACAAGATCTCAGACTGGGTCAAGGAAGGATATTATCTAAAGACTAGGAACCGAGCTTTCCTAGGACTGGTACAGAAGAGTGCAGAAAATAAGGCTTTATCATCATTACAACAAAGATCTAATCCTTACCCTTGAAGAAGATCATTCAAAGAGAAAGCACTAACACATCTTTTCTCCACCATCGAGGAAATCAAGATGAAGACTTATCTTCACTTGTCAAGTAAGTATCTTTCATTCTATAATCAAATTTTGTTTAAATGACTTTGATTTTGTAGGGAGATCTATAAGCTGGTTGGGTTACCAAGATTCCTTGCATGAGGAGAATAGTCACAGTCCTCAAAGAAAGTAAGGTTATGTCTCTTAGACCAAATTTATACAAAATTGAGGTATCAAAGAATGAAGGGATATCTCCAGAAGATCTTAACTGTGAGATATGGAAAAGACGATAAGATGGACAATGTAACAAATAGACAAGAGAAATTACCTCATTCAACTAGTGGTCTCTATACTAGGTGGAAAAAGACAAATCAAGGGCAAAAATGTTGAAGGATAAAAGACTCAAACATTTGCAGAAGGAAAAAGGGAAGTTGAGGAAATTACAAGAAAGATGGTCCTAAAGGGACAATCTCAATAGGAGTAAGAAAATAAGATTAAAGAAAAAAAATCACGCAAACTTATGAATAAGGAATTAATTTATGTTGGAAACAATGTAGCATCTTGATCTAAGCATGGTAGGAACTCCTGGTTTTTCATTCTAGTTTCGTTAGACCCTCACTTGGTTGATTCTAGTTCTAGACAGGGTATCAACATATCAAATGTCAAAAATAATTTTGAACCTACTAATAATGGATGAAATCCTATATTTATTAATCTTAAACTTGGCATGGATGGTTGGGGCCTAACCCCAAAGGACTAGGATGACCCACCACCAAATGTAAGGATTTTTAGTCTGGAATAACACTCAGTATTCGAGGGAAAATTAAACCATGATGAGGTTTACTATGGAGGATCTAGAAATTATAAAGGAAATGAAAACCCTTATTGAGAAATATAAATCAGAAAAAGGTCAACCAGAAAGAGATGCAAGCTAAGATAGAGAAAATGAGAGAGATTCTATAGAAATGTAGCCATAATTTTCAAGGTTCCTCCTCTAACTCTATAATTGTTAGGGAACACTTTAGACATGTTTCTCCCATTCATGAAAAGTATCCCACATTTTCACTTTCAATTCCACAAATGAGAGAGTATTGTTGGTTTTCTTCCACCTTCCTCCACCACTACTAGTTGCATTCAGCCCACCGTTGAAACCACTGGAATAAGTACAAGGAATATGCTTATGAGTACATGGCCAAATTGTGGTATGATGAAGATATCCCCTTCAATAGTTCCTACTCAGCTTATTATCAATATACTCTAGAGTTCATAGTTGTTGTTAGTAAGAGCTTCAAAGGTCGTTTTTTATAGATTAAAAAAAAAAATGTTTAATCCATAAATGACTAGTTTATAGAGATTGAAAAATCATGGGGAAAAAAAGGGCGATTTTTTCTCAAATGGATGGAATGATGGAAAGTCTCTTACCATGATTAATTTCCTTTTTTATTTTCACACAAGGATCCTTGTTTTTTAGATCAATAAATGCATCTAACTGGGATTAATATGCAAAATTGTTATTTCAGCTATGAAATGTGATTGTCCTCAAGCTGGGTGTGGAGAATGTTGTTTAGGTTATCACTAATAATGCATCTAACTATGTTGTTGTTGGTAAGAATTTGGGTGGAAAAAAACCCAACCACACTACAAACTCCATGCATTGCAACTACCTAAACTTTGCATATTTGGTGTCTGATTATTTGGATTTACATTGAAGTCCATGAATATGTATTTTTTAATTATTTTTTTAATATTTTATGTTGTTTTTAGTAAATTTGTTCAAAAACTAGTCTATATGGACCACTTTCTTGTTTTGGTTTGGTAGAACCCTTAACTAGTTGATTTGGTTGTGGTTTTCAAAAAATTGGTCTCACCATACCAAAAGCCAATAACCCTGTTGGACCTACCAATCATGGATGGGAACCAATTATTGTTATCCCTAAAATTGTTGTGGATGATTGGGGCCTAACCCCCAAGGGCCATGGTGATCCACCACCCAATGTTGCTTTATGTTTATCCCAAACCTTGAGCCATTATATTTTCACATACTATAGGTTTTGAAGGATTTGGTAAATATTGTTATTTTTTTAAGGGGTGTTTTATAGCCATTTGTGGGAAATTTTCTTTAAGCCCAATCAATTTTTAGAGGGAGTGTTGAAATTTGGAGTAGCTTTGGGATGAACTCCCCCAAGAGAAGCTGAACTACCCCAAGGAGAAACCATCTTGACCCAAAGATAATTTATTTGGATAAAGGAAAATTATTATTATTAATGTGTTCAAATCAACTTGGTATTCCTCCTATCATTTAATGTGGCATAAAATTTATTTGGGTGAGCAATCATCAAGGTGAATATATTTAAATATTCTCGAGGGAAAATTAAAAGAGGTTTTTTGTCAAAGTCAACCTCACAAATGAAGGGTCACATTGACACCAAAAGGCACCCCTTGATTCCTCCATCTATTTATATAAATAGAAGGCCTTGGAGCTCATTTAAATCATATTAACTGCATTAGAAAAAAGGTAAAAAGGGCTTATGAGGTAGCCGTAGGATTGAGAGCCCTAGCCGATGTGGAAAAAGGAGAGTTTTGGTGTTTGTGGTGTATGATCTGCTTGGTCGAGTAAGGAAGGAGTCTAGCCAATCTTGTTTGGAGTATTTCTGGGCATATTTGGCGACACAATCTCTGTGAATAGGCTGCATACTTTATGTTTCTTGGAGGTAAGGCTGAGCCCCAAAGGTAACCTATTTGGAGGGTTGTAAGGCATGTCTTGGAGCACCAAATGAAGGCAGGCAACAAGCTGAGTTCATGGATGATTCTGTGCATGCACGAGGGCTGATTTTTCTTGGGAATAGGGCTGCATATTCTGAGTTGGTTGCTAGAGGGTCGAGTGCTAAATTGGATCAAATCTGAGGTCATTCAATGCTGGAAAAAACCTATGTCTAAGGGCCAAATTTGCTAGTGAAACAACGCTGAAGATAAGGTCTGTTTGCAAGTGGTTTGTAAGCTAGAATTGGATTTGTAGCATTAGCTACAAGAAGCCCTAACCGAGGCTAAATCTTTAGAGATTAAAAGTGTGCACAGGGCCAAGCTTTCATGAGCAAAAGTTAACGTCCTCAAGGGTAAGTAATTGTATTCTATTTCGATTATTTGCTAGAAGATATGGTCTGCCCTTGTATATGTTTGAAGAATAATGTTAAGTGACCTAATTATAGTGAATTTGGAGGCTTGTTAGAGGTTTCTTGGTGTGCCCTAGTACTGTGAACTAGGGAAAACTCGATACAATTAAGTGGACAAAGTATTGATACAATTAAGTGGAAAAAGTATTGGACAAAGTATTGCACGAAAAGGGCTGGTTGTCAAGCCCTTATTCAATGGCTAGATGAAGAAGCTTACCTGGCTAGATGAATAACGATGGCTCAAATGCTCAGCAGCGACAGCTCCAGTCCAAAATGACAACTCCAGTCTGCGAAAACGCGAAGACGAAAGCGCCAAAATGAAAATGACAGTGTAGAATGCTGGGCGAGTTAAGAATTTTGGGGTTTTATTATAAGAATAAAACTCTCGAATGAGATTTAAAAAAATCTCTCGTCTTAGAGTCTTCCTGAGAGTTTATGTCAATACAACTCTCGAATGAGAAAATACTTAACTCTCGCCCGAGAGAATTTTAACTCCGGTCAAGCCCAATCAAACTCTCGGGAGAAACATTAAAAATATCTTGGACGAGAGTTTTAAAAGCTCTCAGTCAAGAAATGGAGTTGACTATTTTCTCGGATGAGAAATTAAAAATTTCACCCAAATTCTAGCCATCCACCAAAAAGTGTTTACTAACTTTGGGATTTCACCGAATGTATTGTAATTAAAAAATGTTATAAGTAACAAGTCGCATCCTGTAAAAGGACAAACTATCCTCCACAATGTAGCTTCTACAGATATTCTCCATTTTAATAAAAAAATTTCTTTGTGGTTTTATTTATTGTGTGTTTTCTCCTTTTTCCAGCTTTCTAATTTTGCATATCTTTCCAGATCCATTTCAAATTTTTAGATCTTGGGGGCCTCCCCCCAAGATCAGGATCACCCCGCAAATTGTTATGGTAATTCAATTAAAGTGACCTAATATTATATATAAAAAATAAACAAAGGGTCAGGGCCATGTGCCCGTGGAACCCGCCCATGACACATCAAAACGTTTCCACTTGTTAATATGACTGGGGGCGGCAGGGCTCAAACCGGCCAAGCCCGCCTCCCGGGTGCCCTCAAAACCAATCCAAAAAAAAATGCAAGTCAACAATTAATGCGCTGAACAGGAGGTCGTTAAGGTTGGAACCCCCGACCTGCCCGCGCCAAAAATGGAGTTTTAACTAACGGGCCAACGACCCCATTGGTAAATTTTGCCTGAAAAATAATATTTAACCCCTCAAACGCATTCAACCGAGGGAGGCTAGTGGAGGAGATGCGGAACCTTGACTAGGAGGAGGAGTGAAACCATGAACTAGGGAATATGCCAAATGCCAAAAATATTCCCTTAAGGTCCAGAGGTGTCGGTGACAAAATTCGACAAATTTATAGTCGATTTTGCACGATTTCACAACACAAACCCAATGGTGATGTCCATTTCTCCAATTGAACTCTCTGTTATCATTCTGTAATTTTTAAGATTGGTATAATAAGCACAAAAGACAACATCAAACCCACTTTGGAAGTTAGGATGTAGCCCTTCCAGCTTCAGAGAGGGATCTCTCTTTAAGATTTAAATTTGTTTACGATAGATATTAGGCTATTTATGACTGTACTTGGTGGTTGTTTGATTTTGATTGATTGGGTTGATTAAATCTTTATTTTCCCATTGGGCAATGGAGTCAAAACATAAAACTAGATTTTGCATCAATTTTTAAAAGAATTATAATAGGACATGCTAGGTTTCATTTACTGGATTCTTTCATATTTTAAATGAATAATGAATATGGTGGTAAAGTGGATTTCAGTTGAGACTGAAAAGAAATTAAGTATTTTTCAATCTGACTTAGAGTAGAAAACATTTAAATTGTAAAAGTAGCCAGAATAAGGTGTTTTAAATAACATGTCCTATTCATCACACTTTCTATTTTACAATTAAGAATTCTGATAAAAGAGTAAGGAAATAACAGTGGAAAATACAGAAACAGTAGGAACAATTCACCAGATATTACACCACATGAATCCTGAAATAAGTCTTTGTATTATTGATGCTCTAGAAAAAACTTGGAATTTACAATTGCGCAGTGGGAAAAATATGTTTAGAAATCAACCTCTAATACTTCAAACAATGAAGTATTTATACTAAAATATTACAAATTTGATTACAATAGATGTAGTCTCAATAGAGAGTGTATTATTAGCCTAAATCTAACAATAAACTCTAACTGTGAAAAAAATAGGCTCGATGTGGGTGACCTGGCATTCTGGCACTGCTTTCAAGGAATTAGTTGCTGGTAGGCATATTTGTAGGCTGCGCTGGCTGTAATACTGGCAGATGTGATGTCCTATGAGCTAGCTGCAGATGATATTTCTTTGTTAATTTTTACTCTTGGAACTCAGTTAACTTATCCCATCAATATTCATCTGGGATAGTTAATTTGATGACCTTCCTATAGATTTCATCCACTTCGATATACTTAGCAAAAGTTGGTTTTACCACAAAAGGATGGTTTACCTCATGCTGGATGAAAAGGTCATGAGCCAATGCCTCCAAAAACACTTTCCCTGTCATAGTGCCTTCGATATTTGAAAATTTAGCTATATCCCTGGAAATTTCATTCAAATTATTTACATAATCTTCTCTGGTAATCAGTTTTTCATTTATTACAAATAGGGAAGGAATACCTTTTTGAGTTAAAGGTTCCATCTTACTGAAAAAATATGTTTACAGCTATCTCTAAGCTGTGAAATATTTCCTCTAGTTGTACAATAAGGTTTCTCTTTGTAAGAACCTTCTTTACCTCCAAAATTGTCTATGTCCTGTCCTCAACTCCTAATTCATCCAACTCATACCTGTTCTTGGAATGTAAGAACTTGATAATGTTGTTGGAAGTGGTTGGCATGTCTCTAAGGTCCTCTTTGATAGTTTTGATGGCACCATTGGCTTTTTGTATCAATTCTTTCTTCCCAAGAATGATCTGTATGCAAGGCCAGATTTCATCGATGGACTCAATGATATATGTCCAAATTATCTCTTTAACTTGGTCCAAGGTGTTTCCAATAGATGATTCCCTCTCAGACTTTTGCAACCTCTCTATTCACTTTCGTGCTCTATGGGCTTCAGCTACATGTGAGCTCTCACTTCCAGACTTATGATCCTGCAACAATTTCACTTGATCTTGGAGCTTCTTTATCTCTTATGTCTGAATTGACAAATTTTGCACTGATTTGGTGATTTTTTCATCTCCATCTATTGCACTTTTTGTAGAAGGTGTGGATGTAGGAATGGCTGTAAGGGGTACAACCTCCAAAGGAACCAATGAAAGTTTGGTAGCCTGCTCTTTTTCCTTTATCATCCTTTTCATCTCTAATTCCATCTGCCTCAGCTGAGCATTCTGCTCCATGATGAGCTTCATCATGTCTTATTTCTAGGACTCTATCTCTTCAATTTCTTTGGCCAAAGGGTCCTCTATAGCTGGCATTTTTAGCTACTTCCTCAATGATGTTATGTCAGCATTTTTCTTTATAATCACCTCTTTTGCAGCTTTGATATTGGAGGGATCATATCAAATTCTAATCACTAAGTCTTCTAAAGACTTAGTCCTTAAATCCTTGGCCAAAGAAGAGATTTTATCCATTTTGAGTTGTGACTGGATATTAGCTAAGGAAACCTGCAACTTGGAAAAACTCATAGTAATGTTAGTCAGTGTAGATGAAATCATTTCACCTGTTTGTTTGTGCATCTCCATTTGATCAATGGGATGTATGTATTTAACATCAAATTCAAATGCAGTCTTTTTATAATTTGTTGTTGTCTTGGGTTGTGGAATCTGTGCTTGGATAAAGGCCATCTGCATTTTCCCTTTCTCAGAGTCAAAGGTTGACAACAATCTACTCTGAGAGCTGGAAGACTGCTTCCAAAATTGATTATATGTATTGGTCTTCAAAACTTAATTCTTCAATTTAATCTCCCTGAATGTATCAAATATGATCTTCTCTTTCTCCCCTATAACAATGGTACTGGTATGAATTTCTTGTTGTTGATCCTGTGAAGTTGTAGAGGTGGTAGGAGAGAGTGTGATCTGACCACCTACTTGTGAGGAAGTAGGTGTCTCTTTGACGATGATAATGACTTCCTGCTCTGAGTCTTTGCTTGGGTTCACCTTGGGATTGAGCTTAGTCCTCTTCCTGTACATGCTTTTGAATTCTTTTTTGGAAGTTTCAGTCACTGAAGGAGACTCTTATTCTTTCATTCGTTTTCCTGCTTTCTCTTGTGGGAAAGGAGTCTGTGATGTTCAAGTCCAAACGAATTGTTTCTCAGCCTCTTGTAGAGTGTTCTTAGTCCATTCTAGCTAGTTCTTGTACCTCTCAATATTTGTTCTATGCATATGAATGTAAGGTGTAGATTTGTTCTCTACCCTTAGCTTGGAGATGGTACCTAATGGATCATATTACCATGTAAAACTGAGGCTGAATTGCATTTATTTCAACAATTTGTCTACTTCCTCCCCTTATGCTATACTATTACAAATGAAGGGTCATATTTATGTTTTAATCCTGAATTGATATTTCTTCTTGGAAAACACAAAATGGACCTCATCGGTATTGAGCATTTTCCTGATGTATTCTAGGGAAAAATTCCTCATTGGGAGGAATTTTGGGAGCTTATATGGGGCAAGCTCAAATCCATAGATCCTTAATTCTATATAATTTTGGTAAAGATACCAGTCTCCTGTTTTGGTTTGGTCTGATAAGTGAAAAAAAATTATGATGTCTTCATTGATTCTTGGCTTTGAATTGTTGCTTAGGAGGCTGAGTGCTGGATGTACAAACAGTTCTATGAACTGTTTGTATGAGTGTTATTTTTTCTCCTTCATTACCATTGTAGTCCAGAAAATGACAGATTATTGATTTCCATCATCATCCAACTTCTGCAATGCAAATTTGAACTTGTCTCCTTGAAAATACAAAAACATATATACTAGAACAGAGACATATTTAAATACCTCTTCAATTTGGAATTTGAAAAATTGTTCATGAATGGAATCCACAAGGAATTGGCTAAAGGTGAATAATATGGAAGGCTTAGAATCCATGGAGAAAATGGAAAGGAATCCTATAATAGCCTCATCTACCCACTGATCTGAGTAATAACCTAGGAGGTAGGAAATAACTGTAATGATTTTTTTGGCTCTATCAGGAAAAATGGAGGATGAACAGGGAGGATTCTTCTTGGGTAGTTGGGAATGTTCAGCCAGAAAAATCTCAAGGGTTTTAGCACTTTTTGCAAAGTCCAACTTATGATATAATTCAGTGAGTTCTTCTTGAGAGAAAGGGGTAGCATTTTTTGTAGGGCCTACATCATTTGGTCTATGGCTTGAGAAGTTATGGTGATTAAAATTTCTCATGTAGGGGAAATAATAGCTCTCTGGCTAGGTACATAACAAGCTTGACATTTCTTGATGAATTCAGGGGCACTATGGGTGTGGGGAAAGATGTAGTGGGGAAAATTGGACTTCCACAGTCCAATATCATCAGAATTGTCAATGAATTTGTCTTCAAGACAACAGTACATTTCGAATAACTCAAACTCACACAAGGTTTCATGGATTTTATAATCCCTGTCTGCCAAAGGTAAATGATCAAGGTTAACTAGGGGATGGAGCAGTGGATTTACAGATTCTTCTTGTCCCTTCTTCTTAGGAGGCATAGTTGGATTAGGTTTGATGATGAATGAGGGTTTCTAACAGAAAACTAGTTGGCGAGACTATGTAGAAATATGGGATTAAGAAGATGTTGAGATTCAACAAGATGATGATCCTAGTGAACATTAAGCACCTACACTAGGTGGGGCCCACAACCTATTTTTAGGTGTATGCCTATTTTTAGAATGGTGAGAAAATTCTATTTATAACGAGAGTCTGTTTTTATAATGGTCAGCAAATTATATTTATAGATGAGGTTCTATTTTTAGATGCATGTGCGATGTCTATTTATAGATCGTATGTCCAAATATAGAATGCATGTCGATTATTATTATCTCTTAATAATAATTGGACAATAAATATTAATCTATTCTCTTGAATCACTTGATTTCAATTAACTAAAGTGGAAAACCAGTTAGCTGAAGGAATTTCGAGTTCTAAGGTTGGTTGGTGGGACATGCAAGTGGACTTAGTTGTAACTGAGTGATTCAAAGTTGCAATAGAGTTGGATGTGTAGTTATGTGAGTTGTAAAGTAGTTTAACTTAGTTAAGTGAGTTAAACTCAGTTGTGCTAGTTGTAGCTAGTTGTAACTAAATATACACTAGTGATAGATCAATGAATTAAATATTAAATTGATTCACATGGAGTGATCTCACATGCAACTGAAGATTTGCTGCTGTTAACTACATGCATGTCAAATCCAGTGGAGACCCAATTGAGAGATAGGTGAAAGGGACAGTTTGACTATATGTTGCGACATTAGTGGGTGCACTCATGCAACCACACACACATTGGAGATGCCAATGAGGACTGTGCAGTCAAGGCAAGGCCGTATCTCATTCATTCAAGGATTGTGATCAACAGGGGTTGCGCATTGGAGGCAGGTCGTCAGGAGGCAGTAAATTGGCACATGTATTTGCCAATTTTTGTATGACAGTGTGAGACGATTGTATATTGTACTGAGAACTTTTTTGTATGAGATTGTTTCATGATCCATGATATATACATAATATATGATAGTGGGATTTTATCTTTATGCTTTCCTGGTAAACATCTGTGTTATGTGTGAATGATATTTCTTCATGTGTTTGCAATTGGCGATCGTGTTTTAAATTTCTGCAAAGATTTTTGTAGAAACGATTATGTATTTAATAGTGGCATATAATTGTTAGATCAGGAGAATCCAGGCAATACATAATTGTATTAAAATTTCTACAGACGAAACTACGACAGTTGCAGAGAGTATTTTGACAAAGACTGGATTGGCTTTTCTGGTGCTCTGTCAACCTGCAACAAACATGTACAGAGCAGAGAAAATGGTAAGATAAAGGATTAAAATTTAATCAGGCATGGATTTATACACAATTTGGTCGATTTCCCATATAGAGTGGTGCGGATCCGCTGGATCAATGGTTAGTGATGAATAAATTCATCAACGATTGTATTACCGCGGGAAAGAATTTAATTGGAAACTGTTGGAACAGGGTCTCCTAAAGCTACCAATTTTGTCCATTTTTGTATATTTCTTGTATTATTTAGTCTAGCGCAGGGGTTTTGGGGTGGGTAAAAGCCTTGAATGCACTGTAACGGGTCAAGGGTAGACCAAGATTCCGCAAACCACAGTTTGCGGACCATTGGATGCGTATGCTAAATCGGTATAAATAGATGAACCTTTCTTAGTCTTAAGGTAGGAAAGAATTGAGATTGATGTTAAGCATGAATTGTTAGATCTGTTGTTGGGTTGTTTGGGTAAGGACTCCTGCTGGCTGTGTGCACCGAGATCCTCAGTCTTGTTGTGTGCGGACCCTGCTGGCTGTGTGCGCAGGCGGTATTTTGGGATTGTAAGAGGATTTTGGTATTAATATATATGCGAAGTGCTATTGAGGTCTAATGTTATCTAGATCTGTTTTGTTATGATTGATGTGAACTTGGGTTGTATGATTAAGTTGCGAAAGTATCTGTTTGATAGTTGCGAAAGTATCTTTGTTTCTATTATATGAATCTATGATCTGTTAATTGTTGCGATTATAGTTGTTGTGCTGATAGATTGGTATTACGCACGTGGATGCGAAGGTAATTACTAGATCTGTGCTCTGTTATACAATCTTGTAAATAGATATGTTAAATGTGAGCTTGATAGGTTGGGAACGCATATCTACTTGACTTACCTACTCTCTCTTAGGGTGCGGAAACCTAGTTCCAGCACCCTCCCATACTGCTTCGAGTGAGACTTTGGCCTGCGCAAGGAGGTCACTGCCGAAAAGGCCAATAGTATAGGGGTTTGTTGGCAAACCTTAACCTCTGAACCTGGGTCAAGACCCCTCGAGCCAACAGAAACGGTATGGTCTAGGTGGCGTGATATGAGGGGTGCTCAATGGGAGGATTGGTAGTTTTTATACGACAAAGGAATTGCTTTTCGGAGGGGGTCTAAAGCAGTAAGTGGTTTAAGCAAGGGGGTGCGAAATGATGGGAGGGCGTGAAATGACGAGGGATTTATCGCTGATTTAAAATCAGTTATTTTTTTCACAAATTTTGTGACGGCGGGACAGCTGCAGCGCAAATATGAGAGTCAAGAATCTCCAGATAGCGATTTCAAACACATGAGAAGATGCATAATGATCATTCTATTTCCAAAAATAGGTTATATTAAATTTTTTGAGTTATATTGACTGAGTTATGCCCATTTTAAATTTGGAGCAACATTTAGAGCATGTTCCCTTTGCAGGCATGCCCTCCCACCCCGCTTTAGTAGGCACCTTCTTCACATTCATCAGTTTTAGACTAGTACCGTTCAACTTGGGTTCTTTGGAGATGTGCCCTCCCATCCGAAGCTATGCATGCACCTGCTACTTCATCAACAGTCACCATCACGATTATGGGTCACTCGCACAAAATCCTTCTCATCGAAGTCCATTCGCTAGGCTGCACAATATTAGTATCACAATTGGTTACAAGAATTACAGGGTATCTCTATCCTAGGATCTTTGTTTGTCATGGTTTTGAGTTATCCACAAACCCACACTTCATCGAAGTCCATTTGCTAAGCCAGACACTGTAGAATCACAGTTGGTCACAAGCATTATAGGGTATCTCTATCCTCGAATCTTCGTTTGTCATGGATATAGGTCATCTACAAACCCACACTTCATTGAAGTCCATTTTCTAGGACGCGCACTGTCAGTATCACAGTTGGTCACAAGCATTACAAGGTATCTCTATCCTCAAATCTTTGTTTATCACGGTTATAGGTTAACCACAAAAAACCCTTCTCTTCAGTGGCTTTTCATATTCAACAAAGGTTTCTTAGGAGGGAACTTCACGCAATGGGGACCATTTCTTCTTAAGGAGAGAGGAATTATCCAAATAGAAAATGGCCTACATCCATGGTATTCATCCACCCATGGTATTGTAAGTGACATCTATCCATGATATTCATTCACCCATGGTATGTATCCACCCATGGTATTCATCCACACATGAAATTTACCCATGGTATTGTAAATGGCATCCACCCATGGTATTGTAAGTGACATATGCCCATGGTATTAATTCACCCATAGTATTCATTCACCCATGGTATTTACCCACCCATGGAATTTACCTGTGGTATTGTAATTAAAATTTTTTATAAGTAGCAAGTCGCATCTTGTAAAAGGACAGACTGTCCTCCATAATGTAGCTTCTACAGATATTCTCCATTTTAATAAAAACATTTCTTTGTGGTTTTATTTATCGTGTGTTTTCTCCTTTTTTTGGCATTCTAATTTTTCATATCTTGCCGGATCCATTTCAATTTTTTAGATCTTGGGGGCCTCCCCCCAAGGTCTGGATCACCCTCGCAAATTGCTATGGTAATCTATTAAAGTGGGGTGGGTGTGCCACCCCCGGCGGACCCATCCCACCCATGGACCTAATATTATATATAACAAATAAACAAAGGGTCAGGGCCATGTGCTCGCGGACCCCGCCCATGACACATCAAAATGTTGCCACTTATTAATATGACTGGGGATGGCAGGGCTCAAACCCACCAAGCATGCCTCCCAGGCGCCCTAATCCAATCCAAAAAAGAATGCAGTCAACAATTAATGCGCTGAATGGGAGGTCGGTAAGGTTGGAACCCCCAACCTACCCGCGCCCAAAATGGAGTTTTAACCAATGGACCAATGAACCAATTGGTAAAGTTTGCCCGAAAAATAATATTTAACCCCTCAAACTCATTCGATCGAGGGAGGCTAGTGGGGGAGTTGCAGAACCTTGACCAGGAGGAGGAGCGAAATCATGAACTAGTGAATATGCCAAATGCCAAAAATATCCCCTTAGAGGTCTAGAGGTGACGGTGAAAAAATTCGACAAATTTATAGTCAATTTTGTACGATTTCACAACACAAACCCAATGGTGATGTCTGTTTCTCCAATTGAACTCTCTATTATCGTTATTTCATTTTTAAGATTGGTAGAATAAACACAGAGGACAACATCAAAACCACTTTGGAAGCTGGGATCTAGCCCTAACAGCTTCAAAGAGGGATCTCTCTTTAATATTTAACTTTGTTTTGGATAGATATTAGTCTAGTTATGACTGTACTTGGTGGTTGTTTGATTTTTATTGATTTGGTTGACTAAATCTCTATTTTCCCATTGGGAAATGGAGTCAAAACATAAAACTGGATTTTGAATCAATTTTTAAAAGAGTTATAATAGGGCAAGATAGGTTGCATTTACTGGATTCTTTCATATTTTAAATGAATAATGAATATGGTGGTAAAGTGGATTTCAGTTGAGACTGAAAATAAATTAAGTATTTTTCAATCTGACTTCAAGTAGAAAACATTTAAATTGTAAAAGCAACCAGAACAAGGTGTTTTAAATAGCATGTCCTATTCATCACACTTTCTGTTTTACAATTAAGAATTCTGATAAATAGAGTAAGGAAATAATAGTGGAAAACACATAAATAGTAGGAACACTTCACCAGTAATTACACCACATGAATCCTAAAAGAAGTCTTTGTATTATTGATGCTCCAACAAAAACTTGGAATTTACAATTGCACAGTAGGCAAAACATGTTTAGAAATCAACCTCTAACACTTCAAACAATGAAGTATTTATACCAAAATATTACAAAATTGATTACAATAAATGTAGCCTCAACAGAGAGTGTATTATTAGCCTAAATATAACAATAAACTCTAACCGTGAAAAAAATAGGCTCGATGTGGGTGATTTGGCATTCTAGCACTGCTTTGAAGGAATTCGTTGCTGAGTAGGCCTATTTGTAGGCTGCACTGACTGTAATGCTAGCTGATGTGTTGTCCTATGAGCTAGATGCAGATGACTATTCTTTGTTACTTTTTACTCTTGGAACTCAGTTAACTTATCCCATCAATCTCATCTAGGATAGTTAATTTTATGACCTTCATGTAGATTTCATCCACTTCGGTATACTTAGCAAAAGTTGGTTTTACCACAAAAATGTGGTTTACCTCATGTTGGATGAAAAGGTCATGAGCCAATGCCTCCAAAAACGCTTTCCTTGTCATAGTGCCTCTGATATTTGAAAATATTGTTGTACCCCTGGAAATTTCATTCAAATTCTTTACATAATCTTCTCTGGTAATGAGTTTGTCATTTATTACAAACAGGGAAGAAAGACCTTTCTGAGTTAAAGGTTCTATCCTACTAAAAAAAATGCTTACTGCTATCTCTAAGATGTGACATTTTCCCTCTAGCTGTACAATAAGGTTTCTCTTTGTAAGAACCTTCTTTACCTCCAAAATTGTCTTTGTCCTATCCTCAACTCCTAATTCATTCAACTCATACCTGTTCTTGGAATTTAAGAGCATGATAATGTTGTTGGCAGTGGTTGGAATGTCTCCAAGGCCCTGTTTGATAGTTTTGATGGCATCATTGGATTTTTGTATCAATTCATTCTGCTCAAATATGATCTGTAAGCAGGGCCAGATTTCATTGATGGACTCAATGATATATGTCCAAATTATCTCTTTAACTTGGCCCAAGGTGTTTCCAATAGATGACTCCCACCCAGACTTCTGCAACCTCTCTATTAACTTTTGTGCTCTCTGGGCTTCAGCTGCATGTGAGCTCTCACTCTTAGACTTCTGATCCTGTAACAATTTCACTTGATCTTGGAGCTTCTTTATCTCTTATTTCCTAATTGGAAAATTTTGCACTGCTTTGGTGAGCTGTTCATCTCCATTTGGTGTACTTGTTGTAGAAAGTGTGGATGTATGAATGGTTGTAAGGGGTACAACCTCCAAAGGAACCAATGAAAGTTTGGTAGCCTGCTCTTTTTCCTTTATCATCTTTTCCATCTTTGATTCCATCTGCCTCAGCTGAGCATTCTGCTCCATGATGAGCTTCATCATGTCTGATTTCTAGGACTCTATCTCTTTAATTTCTTTGGCCAAAGGGTCCTCTGTAGCTGGAATTTTTAGCTGCTTTCTCAATGTTGCTATGTCAGCATTTTTCTTTTTAATCACCTCTTCTGCAGCTTTGATATTGGAGGGATCATATCCAATTCTGATCACTAAGTCTTCTAAAGTCTTAATCCTTGAATCCTTGGCCAAAGGAGAGATTTTATCCATTTTGAGTTGCGACTGGATATTAGCTAAGGAAACCTGCAACTTGGAAAAACTCATAGTAGTGTTAGTGACGGTAGATGAAATAATCTCACCTATCTATTTGTGCATCTCCATTGGATCAATGGGATGTATGTCTTTAACATCAAATTCAAATGAATTCTTTTATAACCTGTTGTTGTCTTGGGCTGTGGAATTTGTCCTTGGATAAAGGCCATCTGCATTTTTTCTTTCTCAAAGTCAAAGGCTGACAACAATCTACTCTGAGAGCTGGAAGTCTGCTTCTAGAACTGATTATATGTATTGGTCTTCAAAATTTCATTCTTCAATTTAATCTCCCTGAATGTATCAAATATGCTTGTCTCTTTCTCCCCTGTAATAAAGGTACTGGTTTGAATTGCTTTTTGTTGATCCTGTGAAGCTGAAGAGGTGGTAGGAGAGAGTGTGGTTTGACCACCTACTTGTGAGGAAGTAGGTGTCTCTTTAGCGATGAAATGACTTCCTGCTCTGAGTATTTGCTTGGGTTCACCTTGGGATTGAGCTCAGTCCTCTTCCTGTACATGATTTTGAATTCTTTGCTGGAAGTATCAGCGACTGAAGGTGACTCTTCTTCTCTCATCCTTTTTCCTGCTTTCTCCTGTGGGACATGAGTCTGTGATGTTGAAGTCGAAACCAATTGTTCCTGAGTCTCTTGTAGAGTGTTCTCAATCCATTCTAGTTGGTTCATGTACCTCTCAATATTTGGTCTATGCATATGAATGTAAGGTGTAGATTTGTTCTCTACCCTTAGCTTGGAGATGGTACCTAATGGATCATATGACCATGTAAAACTGAGGTTGAATTGCATGTTTTTCAACAATTTGTCTACTTCCTCCCCTTCCACTCTACTGTTACAAATGAAGGGTCATATTTGTTTTTTGATCGTGAATTAAGATTTCTTCTTAGAAGACACAAAATGGACCTCATCGGTATTGAGCATTTTCCTGATGTATTCTAGGGAAAAAATCCTCACTGGGAGGAATTTTGGGAGCTTATATGGGGCAAGATTACATCCATAGATCCTTAATTTTGTATAATTCTGGTGAAGATACCAGTCTCCTGTTTTGGTTTGGTCTGATCACTGCAAGTTTTTTTTATGTCTTCACTAATTCTTGGCTCTGAATTGCTGCTTAGGAGGCTGAGTGCTGGATGTACAAATAGTTCTATGAAATTTTTGAATGAGTATTATTTTTGCTCGTTCATTACCAATGTAGTCCAGAAAATGATAGATTATTGATTTCCATCATCATCCAACTTCTGCAATGCAAATTTGAACTTGTCTCCCTGAAAATACAAAAACATATATACTAAAACAGAGACATATTTAAATACCTTTTCAGTTTGGAATTTGACAAATTGTTCATGGATGGAATCCGCAAGGAATTGGCTAAAGTTGAATAATATGGAAGGCTTAGAATTCGTGGAGAAAATGGAAAGGAATCCTATAATAGCCTCATCTACCTATTGATCTGAGTAATAACCTAGGAGGTAGGAAATAACTGTAATGATATTTTGGCTCTATCATGAAAAATGGAGGATGAATAGGGAGGATTCTTCTTGGGTAGTTGGGCATCTTCAGCCAGAAAAAGCTCAAGGGTTTTAGCCCTTTTTGCAAAGTCCATCTTCTGGTATAATTCAATGAGTGCTTCTTGAGAGAAAGGGGTAGAATTTGTGATAGGGGCCTACATCATTTGGTCTATGGCTTGAGAATTTATGGTGATTAAAATCTTTCCTGTAGGGGCAATAATAATTCTCTGGTTGGGTACATAAAAATATTGGCATTTCCTGATGAATTCAGGGGAACTATGGGTGTGGGGAAAGATGTAGTGGGCAAAATTGGACTCCCACAGTCCAATATCATCAGACTTGTCAATGAATTTGTCTTCAAGCCAACAGTACATTTTGAATAACTCAAACTCACACAGGGTTTCATGGATTTTAAAATCCCTGTCTGAGGTAAATGATCAAGGTTAACTAGGGGATGGAGCAATGGATTTACACGTTCTTCTTGTCCCTTCTTCTTAGGAGGCATAGTTGGATTAGATTTGATGATGAATGAGGGTTTCTAACAGAAAAATGGTCGTTAAGACTATGTAGAAATTTGGGATTAGGAAGAAACTACGACAGTTGCAGAGAGTACTTTGACAAAGACTAGGTTGGATTTTCTGGTGCTCTATCAAACTGCAAAAAACATGTACAGAGCAGAGAAAATGGTAAGGTAAAGGATTAAAAGTTAATCATGCATGGATTTATACACAATTTGGTCGATTTCCTGTTGAGAGTGGCGCGGATCCGTTGGATCAATGGTTAGTGATGAATTAAATTCATCAACGACTGTATTACCACAGGAAAACATTTAATTGGAAACGATATGGTCTAGGTGGCATGATATGACGGGCACTCAACGGGCAGATTGGAAGTTTTTATACGACAAAGAAACTGCTTTTTAGAGGTGGTCCAAAGCAGTAAGCGGTTTAAGTTGGGGGGTGCGAAATGACAAGAAGGGGCCATGTTAGCGTGGGCCCAAAACAAAAAAACCACTTTTTTCATACACCCGCGCCCGCGCCCCCCCCCCCCCGACGGTAAAGTTCGGATGGAGAGGGGGGGTCGAAAAATAATAAAGGTTGTCGGATGGAGGAGCGAGGGATTGGATGATCGGACATATGGAGGTGAGTTAACGTGCTGTGATGGGATATTTTGTCGGGTAGCATGAGTTTTAAATAAGGGTAAAAACTTTGGATAATGCATTATATTCTAAACTTTATATTGATGCGCTCGATCACTTTAAACTTAGGATAAAAAATTTACCCTTTTTCCTTCTCATGTGCATGAAATAACTTTATAAGTTAAAAACTTAGGATAAAAATTTGCATGCTTTTCAAAGCCACAATGCAATTTCTACCTACCCTTTCATTTTTAGTTCTTTTGCTAAGCTAACATTCTTTATCTTCTTTCATTAGGGTGCATTTAAGCTAGCGAACCCACATATCATTTTTTATAAAAATCTGACCTACTCCTATCACTTATTTCTCCTATTGATTTAGATTACACTATTGAATCAATCTCATTTTCTACCCAACTACTGATTTTGTCAAGATTAAACTGTTTGAAAAATATTTATTCACTAATCTAATTAACATGAAATTCACAATTGTTCCATCATGATTAAGCTGTATGATTGGAACAAAAATCTATTCATTGTGGCATTTTAAGACAAGTTGCACACAATTTTATTGGATTTTGACATAAAGGAAACTAATTTAACAGTAGTGGCATTTAAATTTGCAACACTTTCATTATTATTTTTCTTTTTCTTTTGTGGGGTTTTATTCTCTTTTTATTAATTTTTAAATTTTTTGTCTTTTTGTCTTTTTCTTCATATTCTTTTTCTTTTTGACATACCCTCTTTTGATTTTATTTTATATATACTTTTTTTGGAAATCATTTTCAAATTGAAAATAATTTACAATGTAAGATTACAAATATGACATACTCAATCACCTTGAGATTCTATAAAATATTGGACCCTAACACTCTCCATTTTCAGGCCATCATCCATATTGGAGGTATAAGGGTCATTTTTGTAACATTGCTTCTCAATGATTTCTTTGATGCCACCTAATAAAAAAATGCCTTTCGACTGTTGAGTAGGGCTCGAAGACGTAACCCACATTGGGTGAACTCTATAATCAAATCATTTTGTCTTTGATATCATGACTGCTTATGTTTTTCTGCTTCTTTTCATGCGGTTTAATTTTCTTGGTTAACATGCTCTGTGATATGTAATTTTAAATGCATCCTTGAAGTAAAAGATCTTGGATCAAGTATAGTTTTTGAGATGTTATTTGAATTCCCATCTAAGTAAACATCATGTAGCATTATGGAGGATTAGGAACACTCAACATGTCCAAAGGTAACAAGGCTTTTGGTGTTATCATCTATTTGTTCCAAAGAAAAGTGATACAATGATAAAGATGAAGCTCATACCAAGGATGATCATGAATCAACATGCATTCCAAGATGACCTCATTAGAAGGAATAACAATATTAAGGAGGTCATGAGAACTTGAATTATCAACATGCAAGGACCATGAAGAATAGTGATCAAGCTTCACATCATGTGTGAGGCTGGAATCAGGGTCAACGAACACCAACTAGATCACCACGTAAGCAATATAAATCACACTAACCTACATTTGTGATCTGTAAGATTCAATTTCCATATGAGAAGGAACTACCAAAGGATTGAGGGAATGGAGAGATCCATTGGTGAGAGTATTCTTCAATTCTATTATCTAATTATACTTCTTGTATTTCTAACCCTACAAGAAGTGTGTATACCAATAGACCATTACATGCATTTAAATTCTAGGTCTATAGCAATTTATTTCAAATGCTAGTAAGCATGCACTTTATCATTTTTGTTAAATCAAGACTACAAGTATCTTTTTTTTCTCAAGTTCTAATGAATTCCAAACCAATTCTACAAGGTTTTATCCATATAAAATATTCCCTTGTGAATTTTCCTTCCAAAGACTTCATCCATACCCAAATTGTTCTTCTAAACTAGGATTTGTGGCTTTATACATTCCTTGAACCTCCAGGAAATTTTGTCAAATACTTAGATTACAATTTTTTTTTATTTTAAATTTCATAGTTCTCACTCTAAAATATAGGCATTTCTTCATTTATGCCTCCATAAGCCACCCTAATACTCTAACATCCATCCAATTATGTAATTGTGATACTTAATTCAACATTTGTAAACGTTAAAGATTATTTTCCCCAGTTAGTGTCATGAAGAAAATTTGTCAAACACTTGTTGCACAATTGCATTTCCTTTATATATGGTTGACTTTTGGACCATATAGCCTCACTGATCTAACCTATGGATTTGATACCCATTTATAACATACCCAATACCCTATGCACAATTTGAGGATATGGGGTGCTTCACTTATCCATCTAATTCACACCAATTTACTAAGGAATCAAACACATTGCTATGTTATTAATTATTTACTTTAAGTAGGCATGACACTATAAAGCAACCTAAATTTAACCAATCAATTGTTCGTGAAATCGGAAATCATAAATGAAAACTAACACAAGCAATATGAAGAACGATATGGAAATTAATTCAACCATGACATAAACCATAACATAATTCAACATATTTCCTAGATGCATTTAAGAATACTTATCTATCTAGAATTGTTCAACAATTGGTTGCAAAAAAGGGATGTTCCACCTAAATCTAAGCTCTCTATCAACACCAGTTATATTTACAATAAATCCACTCTTGAGTTGAGATTATGAATCAATAATGAGCACACTCTTCTTATGTTTGGATCTAATTTCTTATTCTCACCAATCAATTATTAGCCTTGCAGTCATTAATTACACCAACAATAATTCCCAATCCACAACCGTCTTTCCCATCAACCGACACAACCTAATGAATGGGATCCCCTTTTCTACTTAGTAGACCTTCATGCTATCCCACTTCCCTCCATTGCTATAGGATAAGTTGGATAAGATTATTCAATATTAGGATTCTAAGGAATTATCATTTGTAGTTGATTACCTCAAGTGCAACTATTATCATTATATATGATTGTCACTTAATTCGTGGTTGTGTGATTCATGATTTGAATCTATTATACACACAACAATTTGCTTAAGGATTGTTAATTGAATGTAGCTTGGGTGGAGGAGTTATTATCATCCCCACTAGGATTGAATTCCTGCATTTGACATGTTGAGCTCATAATGAGTATATCCTTGTAATGGTTGCGATCCTTGTTGCTCAAGAGTCCATCGAGGAACAAAATATATAGATTCCTCATATGGAATATAAAAATATTTCTTTGGAGAAAGAAAATAAACAATTTTCTGAAGGAAAACTTCCTGGATTCATCAAACAAAGGATAATTCACAAGGTGAGTTCCTAATTGTGACAATTTTAGCTTTCTGATAATTCGATAACAATCAAGCTTCGAAATCCCCTCTTGAATCATCAAAACTAAACAACCACAATTTAATTTGCTTGCATGGAAAAGCTAAGACATTTAGTTGCATGGCATGAAGAGGTTGTGTATCTCCTTCACGCACTAGTGCCCCCTAATGCTTAATCAAAGTGTAATTAGATAATAATCAAGGGACATTATTAAGTTTTACAATAGTTTGGGGTGCATCCCCTTATTAAGATCCTTTTCATTAGCATCTATAAGCCCCCTTGCCTTTCCACTCTTGTGGAGTCATAACTTATGTTCTTTTGTCCTTCTATTCAATAATCGGTGTTGTACATTTTATTAGCATTCACTGTTTGGATAAAAACTACATCATTTGGCTTCTAACATTCATCATGTATATACACAACTCTAGATCCAATACTATATCATTTGGCTTCTAACATTCATCATGTATCTACAGAACACTAGATCCAATATCAAAATTGGAGAATTACAATTGTGACATATTATAGTAAATTATTTCTTACTCACTTAAGCACATAGAGTACATCTTGTTTGACTTCTATTTTAGTATTATTATTATTTTTTCTATGTTGTTCATGGACCCAAATCAATGGTCACGACGAAATATTTGTAATAGGCAAATTCACTCAAAGGAGGGTTCACTTCCCATCAGCTCAACCACAAAACTTAACCCTAAGAGTGTCAAGTTCTCACAATCTTACAAATAACTTGAAATTAGGGATTAACCTTGCTATCGAGATACTATAAAATATTTTATATATTTACCAATTTTCCAATTATATATATATATATTGTTATAAAGAGATTTTTTAATTTAATAATAACAAATTTTATTAGGTATTTGGAGTGTTAAGTTTTATGAAATTTTATGTTTATATGTTAATAAAAATTAATTAAAATCTTTATTAATTAAATTTTATAACAAAATTTTCTTCACAAAAGGGGAACTTAACTTAAAAAGGAAAAAAAACCTATAATTTAAGTCATATCTTATTTACAAATAAAGAGACTTAACATTTCCATAAGTCACACACTATTCACAAATAAAAAGACTTAACATTTCTATATCTTAGAATTCATATGGTTATAGCTTTAAAACTAGCACATTCATATAAATTAAGTGATTGATAAATATATAGACATCAATTTATCATAATATTTCGTAATACATCTCACATTACCAAAATTTAACAAATTCAGAAAATAATTTAAATTATAAATTTGTTTTAAATTAATATTATTATTAAAAATAATTAAGGTATATGTTAAACAAATATAAAAAAAAACACTCAACAAAATCCTTGACTATAAATATTTACTCATACTTTATTATAGAGATTCTTCTCCTAAAAATAAAGTTTGTTACAATACTATAAGTCAATACTATGTTTTATCTATACTACATTCACAAAAATGGAAAGAAAAAATCTCATTATATATTACACTTATTTATATAATATTTTTAAAATTAATTAATTTAAATAAAAACTATAAAAAAAACATATCACACTTGTTTATATAATATTTTTTTTAAGTGAATTAATTTAAAAAAATACATTTAAAAAAACATAATTATGAAGATAAAATATAAACTATCCATATGTTAATTATTCATAATTAAAATGAAATTTCCAAAACCTATTAAAAAAAAAACCCAGAATAATGAATCATTACCTATCGGGGCTCCGAAGCTTCCACATTGACTATTCAGATAACAGTGATCCATAGAGTCATCCATTTGACCCTACTCCATGTTGAAATGAAGCAACTCTTTCAAAGCTTGTATTGAAAACGCGGCCTCTTCCTCCGATATGGATGACAAAATGGTCAACAATGTACTGCTAGCAGGCACTCTGCTCTCACACGTCTTTCCATCCGACGACCTTTAAAAATCTGGGTCCATTCATTTCATTTTGATATCACACACCTAACACCTAATCGATTAGCACAGAGATTAAGCCAATTCAGCAAAGAAGCCATGAACAGCCTAGCAACAGACGGGCCCCGGGTCCAGGGTTCGAATCGCAGAGTGAAGATCGATGTCGGAGGCAGGATTTTCGAAACCACGATTTCGACCCTCCAATCCGCAGGGGAAACCTCCCTTCTCGCCCGCTCGGCTCTGTCCAGAGACTCTGAGGAAATCTTCTTCGACAGAGACCCACATCTGTTCGCGATCCTCCTCGGCGTTCTCCGCACGGGAAAGCTCTCGGCATCGACATGGGAGAAATTCGACAGCGAAGCCCTTATAGAGGAGGCCTCATATTACGGAATCTTGGAGCCCGTCAAGAAAGCCATGGCTCCGGCGGCCCTAGACGGAATCGATGTCGAAAGAGTCTCAATGGTCATTCCCAATGGCCGGGATTACCCTCTGGCCATCTGCGCTTCGCACGACGGATCCGTCTGGGTCGGCCACGGCAGCAAAATCACTGCATACGACTGGGCGCTCAGGAAGCAGACCACGACATTGACGGATCTTCACAGTGTCGAAACCATGAACAGGGTTTCAGAAACCCTAGCGGCCGTCGGTGCAGAGGATTTTCCAGGGTTGCACATATACGACACCAAGAATGCGTCCAATGTGAAGAGCCTGACTTGGTCTGACAAATCCGACACACGGGTTTACAGACCCTGTGTTCGAGCCATCGCCTCGTCGGATTCTTCCATCTTCGCGAGCTTCGAAAACGGGCAGAAGACTGAGAACACGATCCTGGTTGTCGACAAGGAGAGGCTCGAGGTTTCTCGAGAGGTCGGCCGACAAAACGGTAACTCTGCGCACTCCAAGGTTTCGACGATTTTGCATTTTGTGAGTTCTCAGAACCTTCTCATGGTCGGAGGCGTACATGGTGGCGCCTTCGGATACAGCGGTTACATTCGCCTTCGGATACAGCGGTTACATTCGCCTCTTCGATGCAAGGGCCGACAAGATTGTGTGGGATTGGACTGAGCCAAATGCTAACGCTGATCCGAGGATGATAGAACGAGACAGCTTCGCAGATGTGGTGGTGAGCGAGGATTTTGGCAGTCTCGTCAAGGTGAATGTTATAAGAGGCAATCTTGCAATGGCCGACCTCAGGCGATTGTCAGAGTCGCGGAATCCGTGGATTCCTCTTACAGAGACGAACCCTGCCTTGGCTGTTCAAGGGGGTACGCCTGATGCCAAGATCTTGAGTTATGGCAGACAGGTTTTCTGCAGCAGGGGAGAGGATCTGGAGGTCTGGTCGGAGGTTCCTGTAACATCGAAGTCATCGGCGGAGGTGGAGGAGAAGAAATTCAGAAGGAATTTTATTGAGCACAGTAGGAGAGGCCATCAAATTACCTCGCTGTCTGCAGGAGGAAACCGATTGTTTGTAGCGAGGTGGGAGATGCAGGGAGTTGAGGTCTGGGAAACCAAGGGCTAATTGAGGTTCATTCTATAAAACAGGTATGTGGTAGATCTATGACCTGTGAATAAGGGCGGGAATGATACCTTAAAAACTTAGATATTTCAGAGGAATAACAAAACAGACTATGGGTTAAAACTTAAAATGGATCTGTGATAGGGTTAGGGCTCTTTAAAGTCCAGTTTCATTATTGTATATTTTCATAGGTAAAAGGGTACAGACAAGCCAGGATTGGTGAATTCCACCCAGTTTAAATGCCGCGGAATTGAATTGAATTGTTGTTTTATTTGAAAGAATGAACCGACTCCAGAATGAATGTCATATCTCTGGAATGCCAGTATCCATGTTTCTGCAATGTAGCCATTAAGAGAAAAAAATTGTAATTTTCATCCTCTACCTAACCTAATCGTGAACAGTCAATCTAATTCTTGAATCGTGTCTTCAATCATCGCCAGAGGAGTTGATATTCCCTGGGGGTTGAGAATAACTCTGGTTAAATTTATAAGTTTATAGACAGGCAAAAGGTGTTAATTATGTGGTAAAATTGATTAATTTTCTTGAATTGTGTCTTCAAGCATCACCAGGGGAGACGATATTGTTTGGGGTTGGGATTGGGATTTAGCTTAATTCTGGTTAAAATTTGCAAGTTTAAAGTATAGATTGGCAAAATTGATTAATTTTTTAATCAAGTATATTTGATTTATTTATTAGTTTATTTAGTTTTGTAATTTTTTTTTTTTAATTTAGGGTTTATTTTGGATATTATTTAATCTACGAGTTGTTTTTAGTGCAAATATTTGGAAGTTTTCCTATAGACTTTTTTCAGGTTTAATTTCTCTAAAATTTGGCAAGAATTTATTAAAATCACAAACTTAATGGGTAAACCTCTGCACAATAAAATTGCTTTAGAAGTTTTTCAAGTTGCTGAATCCCTATATACAACCAAACTCCAAAAAATCACACTAAAAACAACTCCTTATGTTTAACAAGCCATACAAAATTTTCTCAAAATATATTATCCCAAATAAAAATAAATAAATCTTAAAAAATATTTTATATCATATTAATAAACCTTACAAACCAGAGTTCATTTTGTTTGCACATTCTTATTCTTATTTTGATTTGCAAATGAAAAAGAAAAGAATAATTTACAAAAATTATTAATTTTTTAATAAGTATATGTGATTTATTTATAAGTAGTTTTTTTAGTTTTATATTTTTCTGAATTTTGGGTTTATTTTGGATATTATGTTTAGTCAATAATACAAATTTTTCATATATATATATATATATATATATATATTTTTTTTAATTTTTTTTTTTTGAATAAAGCTAATTCTATTAAAAGCATATAGTACAAATGAAGTTACAAGCAAGAGAAACTAGATAGCGCGAAAGCCGGAAATGAATAGTCAACCTCGGTCCCATATCATGGCCAAAAGAAAACAAAGCGGATCCAGAAGAGATATCTAGGAATCATGAGTGAAAAACATGAGAATGCAGAGAAGGCTCAGAATGGGTAGAGTCCTCAATACGAATTTTCTTTCCTTTTTTTTTTTTGAAACTTTCACCCAGCCATCAAGGGGTTGGGGGGTGGAAACCATTTGAAGATTGTTGTTGATCAAAGGAGGGGGCTCCTTATTCGAGTCGGAGGAGGCGGACTCATGAGAACACTTTTGTGTATTCGAGGTAGCATTGGGCCCTCCAGGGTCTGCTATGTTTGTTTCCTTCTCTCTCTGCCTCTTTATCAACTTCAATCTCCTCCTCATCCGAGCTGGATGAATCAATGTCATCCATGGGGGAGGGAAGGGGAGCGGGCAGGATCACATGGTTTCCAGCTTTTAGATTTCGGTTTTTTAAGACCTTTCTTCTTTAGGGCTAGGAATACGGTGCAGGAGTTCTGAAGATGCCTTGTTTGATGGTAGTGGCGACATCTGAACACAATGTTCTCATAATCCAAGGTCTGAGTCCAAAGGAAATCTCCCACTTTGAGGAAAATCTGATGGGGCAGAGTTTTGCTTAAGTCAATCTCAGCACAAATTCTGCCATATGTGTATATTCCTTTCTCTTCCCTGGAGGGATCCGTCGCCAGAAAACAACCCAAGGTGTTTCCAATCCCTTGGAAGACTGAAAAGTGTCAGAGATGCGCAGGGAGGTTCGGTAGTCTAACTCAGATAGGAAGCTTGGTGATGACTGTCGTAGAGGGGTCGAAATCTAGGAACCAAAGGGTGAGGAAAAGCCCTTATGTTCCCCAAAACCATGGGCCCCCAGTTAAAGCTTTTTGATAGTCTTCGCTGAAAGCAAACACAACTATGATTTTTCAAAATATATTATCAGAAGTAAAAATAAATAATTTGTTTTCACATTCTTATTAAAATTGAAATTCTAAATCATATTAATCAATAAGTTTTACCAATATGAGAGTTCATTTTGTTTGCAAATTCAAAAAATAAATAAATAAATAAACATTTGTTTGTTTTCACATTTTTATTAAAATTGAAATTCTAAATCATATTAATAAGCTTTACAAATATGAGAGTTCTTTTTGTTTGCATATGTTTATTTTGATTTGCAAATGAAAAAACAAAGAACAATTTATTATTATTTTTTAATATATTACACCACATAGCGCAGGTGGCATAAGGATGCCCAGTGTTGGCTCAACCATTGGGGAATTAAGGAGGAGCTCAGTATGGGAATCAAAGATAATATCAAAAAAACTATTACCTCCAAGTTTAAGGACAAGTTGTGGGAGGATCATGAGTTGGAGGGTAAAAGGAAGTTAAGATACTACAAGGAAGTGATCAACCCCACCCTTGATAATCAACCAAGTTTGCCGAGACATTCTAGCTGTCTTGGCCACAACTGCGCCTGCTAAAAAGTTAGTAGGATTGGCTGTTGTGGTGAAGGAAGCTCGCGTGGAGGTGCAAACAATCTGAATAGAGTATGAGCAGCAGATTGCAGACCTCCAGACAAAATTGTAGCCGGAGACACCACCAGATGTTCGCGCACAGAGAGAAATGGAAGTAAAACATGCAAGGGATAGTATTGTTGTTGTGGTCACCCAGTGTGACAGTTTATTGAACGAGGCCATGGATGTTTGGACCTCTGTCCAAAATGATTCAGTAGTGTAGTAGCTGCGCGACGCCCTCCACCAGAAGGAGCAGCAGTTCGAGGAAATCAGGACAGTGGCGCCTACATTGGTCCTTACACAGTGCCTTGCTCATCTACAGGAGTGTAGAACAATACAGACCGAAATTGAAGGATTGTGCCGAAAGGAACACATGCAACCATGGGCAGAAGAAGTGCTACAATTATCAAAAACGCTCGACAACAATTTGAAAATCATTTAGTAGACTCAACGCGACATAAAGATGGTTGATGAAGGGCCTACTATAGAAAATATGGTTCAGCAAGAGCAAAGTGCAACAACACAAAGTCTCAAGTTAGTGCTCCCTCTCCAAACTTCTGTCAAAACACTTCAGGCCAAGACTAAGGAGCCGACGCCTAAGGGACTCAAGACGAGTCACATGTTTGTGTTGGGGGCTTGTTGGAGAGGGGTCTCCTGAGGCACAATTTCCGAAGTCATTTTGTATAATTTTGTATGTGCGGGTTGCGCAAAGGGAGTCAAGGGGCTTTGGGGTGGGTCAAAGTCCCCAATTTTGATGTAAACGGGCTTAAGGGTAAACTGTGGGCCTTAAACCATGGTTTGAGACTATAGTATCTTCGTGCTAGGCATATATAAATAGATAGATCGTGTCTAAGATAAATAGTCAAGTTTATGTAATGAATTATTGATGTTCTGATAATTTTATGTGTCTATAAGGGTTGTTCGGGTTGGGTTGAAAGACTTCTGCTGGCTATGTGTGTGGAGACCTAGTCTTGGCTGTGTGCGGACTTCGCTGGCTGTGTGCGCGGAAGGGTTTTGTAAGGGTTTGTAAGGGAAAGTTGATGTATTGATTGAAAAATTTGAAGCTAATAAAAATGACAGTTTTTGGCGAAGTTTGTTGTGTTATTTACTGCTTATGTTATGTTAAGATCGTATTATCTGTCTGTCTTATTGATTATTGCACAAAGGATATCATATGAATGTGAATGATTATCGATGGTTAATAGATCTGTTTAAATATCTACATTGATTAAGAGCTGGATTTGGTTATGTTCTGTTTATCTGCGCTAAGGCCAACAACGACTCTGTGTTATTCTGTTAATCACTGCACATTCTTTGTGATTTTGTTATATATTGTTGTGCGCATCTATATAAGTTCGCATTGGGTTTTGCTGAGGACCACTTCATTATTTTCTCCCTCAGGGTGCGGAAACCTGGTTCCAGCATCCTCCCCCTCCCCCCATACTGCTTCGGGTGAGACTTTGGATCTGCGTAAGCAGATCATTGTCGAAAGGGCTAGTAGTTGGAGGGTTTGTTGGTTTATCCATAAACTTTGAACCCGGCTCAGGACCCCTTAAGCCAACAATGACCCTTTATCTCCTTTTCTCTTTATATTAGCAATGGAAGGGCTTGGGTGATTGTATAAGAAATCATGTGTTTTGGGTAACGTATCCGACCTTCCTTTATATGGTGTTGATCTTCCTATCACACATCAACAACTTGTTGATGATGTGGTCCTCTTTGGGCCACCCTCTTTGAAAGAGGTGAAAGGATTAAGGAAGATCATACAGACCTTCATGGATGCTTCTAGAACTATTGTAAATAAGGACAAAAAGAACTTATTCTTCCTCAATTGCTCAAAGGCTATTCAGATGCATTTGACTAGGAGTTTGGGATTTTAAAAGGGGCGACCTACTTTCCAAATATTTGGGGGTACCTCTTGTTTTATATTTCAGCCGAGTGTCAACTTGGGAAGATCTCATAGAAAAGACTCGGAGGAA
This sequence comes from Pinus albicaulis, assembly GCA_034641835.2. Classification (NCBI taxonomy): domain Eukaryota; kingdom Viridiplantae; phylum Streptophyta; class Pinopsida; order Pinales; family Pinaceae; genus Pinus; species Pinus albicaulis. The sequence continues at coordinate 1,956,904,593 of CM076578.1, read as the reverse complement.
GGCCAACAATTGGGATTTTTGGGCTCTCAATTTCCCAAGTCGCTTAATACTCACCAAAGCAATGTTACAAGCAATACCAAATTAGCAATTAGCAGTAATGCCCATCCCAAAGATAGTTTGTCAACATCTCTTCTTATTATGGAGTGAGTTTTTGTGGAGAGGAGCAACCAAAACAAGAAAGTGGGCCTTAGTAGGATGGGACAAGTTGACAAGACCAAAATCGGTGGGAGGACTAAGCCTTCAGGATCCATAATTGATCAACTGTGCCTATGGTATGAACTTATGGTGGCTTTGGGTTCAGGGAGGCCCAAAAATTTGGAAGCAAATATGGCTTAGGAAGTATTTACCTCTACACAGAGGAGGAGTGGTTACGTTTCGATGGTTCCATCCAAGACTCTAACGTTTGGGCTTGGGTGCAACAAGGTAGAGATATTGTTCAACGTTATGCTTTCTAGGAGGTACAGGGAGGAAATATTGCATCCTTCTGGGAGGATTCTTGGCAGCAACATCCTCGTTTGGGGGAGATTGAAAGGCTCCAATCTATCCAAACTCTATCCACGACATTGGGAGCCAATAAGATAGTAGATTTTTGAAAGCCACTAGATGATAGTCAACAATGGAGACAATGGAAGGATAGAAGTGACTGGCCCCATACTGATGCCACCTATCCTTGGGAGGAGGTCCAAGAGATACTGGATAGTCAACAAATTAGGGTTTCCCTGAAGCAGGATATTTTACGACGGGGTCAACAATCATTAGGTTTTTTTTCACTTAAAGAAGCATACTTCTTACTTGTAGGCTTGCAAGTAAAGGATAATATAATGGTAGGGAATCAGTTGTGGGATGGTTCATGGTGGTCGAAGCTCTCAACCTTCCTCTAGTTGATCGCTTAGCGGTAGACTCTCACCTGTGATTGTCTTCGTAAAAAGGGATATGAGGGACCATCACTTTGTCAACTATGTACACATTTGGGAACAAGTCTCACAAATATTCAGATGCAGGCTCCCTTGTTCGGGTGAAGTGAAAATTCTATTGGATCAATGGTTTGGTCGAAGGCTTAAAAACCCATATGTATTACGAGCATGGCGATTGGATTTAGGCTTCAACCTTTGGAACTTGTGGAAGGAACGAAACCAGAGAGTTTTTCAAATGAAGACAAGGTCATAGGCAACATTAAAGGAAATCATTCTTCTTAACATTCAAGAGACTATCCTAACGTCTTGCTTCACTACGAACAGTTGGCAAGTGATCATAGTAAATTTTTGATACCCTTTTAACCAAGACCTTTTACTTCAACTGATGTGTTAGAATTGTATTTTATCAAAAGAATTAATGAACTCATGCAGATATAATCAAGAGGAACACATGTCAACAATCATACGACAAAGATGCAAGAGGTTTATTAGCAGAGTTCGTCCAATGTGGACTACGTCTCTGGGCTTCGGTGTCTCGATGGTGTTGGCTGCTTCATTCAGTGCTGTAAATGTGAAGATGTACATATACATTGTTTGCTTATCATACACGGAAATCAACCCTCAACATGAGTGGCAAAGTCTTTCCACGAGACGTTCCACTACAAGGAACTCTCACTCATAACATACCTCCTATTAGCGTGACACAAACTCGCACATACCGACTATGAGTATCTCGCTAATATGGCAGCAAAGGGTTCTCAATCAAACATACATGTGACAATGAGTATCTTGCCAAGATGGCATCAAAGGGATCTCAAACATAAATGACAATCCATGATAGAAATTACATCTCACATCAAGAACAAAAACAAGATCCCGCATCAAACATCAAGTAGGGATCTATACAACATAATGCATCTCATAGCGAAGAGACAGAGAAGTACATGATCAGACTACATATACCTCACACTGAAGATGACTGAAGAATAGGCCGCTCCACTGTTGGATCTGAAATCACCATCGTAATTGTGGCATTGAAAGACATGAAATCGACTGCTCACTCACTGAATGTTGACACTTGCAACTCCACTTTGAAAAGTGGCAAAAAAACAGAAGGCTCACATGGAAAATCTGACCGCACTGCTGAACTTGTGTTGCCAAGAGGTGTAGGATCGACTGTCAATTTGCTGAATTATGACATTGTAGAAATCTGGGCCTTAGGGAATCTTTTAGATTCTCCCTAGATTCCTCAAAGATGCTACTCCATAGCGAATCTGGAAATCTACAACTCAAAACAGGAATCTGATCTCACCATTGAGATCCTTGCGAAATTCTGAAAAGAATGAGTATAAGGTTGACCTCATTCTGACACTGACAAATTTCGGCCTCCAAGGAATCTGAAAGATTCCCTCAAGATTTCTGAAGATTCTCCTCCACAGCGAATATGAAAAACCACTGCTCAAATGGAAAATCTGGGCGCACCATCGCGCTCACTACGAAATTCTGATTAAAATGCATATAAAGTTTAATTCATTTTGACACAGGAAAATTTTACCTCCTTGGAATCAAAAGATTCCCTTAGCATCAAAAAATATTCCCTCGAATTGCGTGTCCGTCTATCGTCCAACCTGTCTTCTCTTTGCTCACGGCTCCATTGACCTCTCTGTGCTCTCATCTCTCATGTATTCTCCATCATTCTCCATGGTTTCCTTGAACCATTTGAATGACAATTTATAATAAAGTGTGAGAATGAAAAAGACAAAGTGTGAGGTTGGCACATTGGTTGGCATAATCATATTAAGATAGTTGTTGTTGGGAGGTTTTGAGTTCAAATCCCATTGAGTCCAAATATTGTTTTAAAACTGAATTTTATTTTTAATATAGTTTTTTAAAACTATATAATATATGGAATTCGTATCTCCATATTATAACTACTCAAAAAAATAAATGGAGCTTTTGTTTAATATGGAATTTAACCATATTTAATATGATTATTGTTACATAACAATTTACCATATTTAAATTGATTTTGTTTGTTTAATAACTATATTTAATATATAGTTATTTTTTTTAATGATTTTTTTGTTCTTATGTGGGAAATTAAATATCATTTTGTTTTGTCTTTTCTGCAGGGGCAAGGGGCCAATGGAGGAGCACCATGTGTTAACAGCGGAGGGGCTTGCCATGTGGGTCCCACGTGCTTACTGGGATGCCATGTGACATGTTGTGGGCCCCAATTCTCTTGCCTTAATAAAACTTCAAACTACTCTAACTTTCTTATACGAGCTTGAATTGACACGTTGTTTGCACCATTGCGACCAGGGCGACGAAATATTCAACTTGAACCTAGTGCGAGAGTAATCCGAACACTTTGATTTTTGAGCTTTCATTAGCCCTCTTTGTCCTGTGTGTGTCTCTAGAGCCACTTTGATCAACAAATATAGGAGTATGGATAATATATTTTAAAGAGCCTTGAGTTGCACCCCTCTATGCTTAGCCCTTTTCATCTACTCTACAGTATGCCAATCATTCCATTGCCAATTCATATACCCCGCCCCCAAGCTCTCTCATGAAAGTGAGTTTTGATGGTGCTTCCAAGGGAAACCCTGGAGCCATTGGATTTGGCGGGATCATTCGAGACAACAAATCCTCTCCTTTGCGTTTATATGCATACTCATGTGGTGTGACTAAAAATAGTCTAGCAGAACTCCTTGTTGTTGAAAAAGGTTTACAAATCGTAGCTAGAGAGGGCTACTATTTGATTCAAGTTCATGGAGACTCCCAAATAGTCATACAATGTATATGCAAATTGTTGAATGGGAACCATGTATATAAAACGATTCATAGTTGGCATTTACACGAAATGGTCTCAAACATTCCAAATTTATTATTAAATTTTGACTACATTATTCCCCAGCATACGCGGGGGGAAGGAGATAGGATAGCGAATATATTGGAAAATTAGGGTAGTCTTGAAAACCACTTGGCGCCTTAGATGAGCATTGGATGGTTGCGTCACTATGAGCGGACGCTTAAGAAGTAAAGCGGTGGGGAGAACACGAAAGATTAACAGGGAAAGCTAGCGTCCTCGATGGGGGTGGTTTTAATTGTCACAACTTCGTTAGGGAACATGATTAACATGCCAAATCGGGGAATGGAGCACGAGTTGGTGGCCCTAGGATCAAGAGACACACTCTCCACTTGGCATCTCCTTGTCCTTGTGTGGAATCTTCAATGTTCACAAGTTAGGGCTTACCTACCTCGGTGTTGTTGGTTTAAATGCGCGCAAGTGGTCGCATATGTTGTGGAGTATGATGTTCTCTTTGCTATCAAGTCTCATACCTTAGAAGCTACAATGGTAACACTCTCTCATGGCAGATTGGTTATGAGTGGAGGAGATATCGACATATTGTTTACAAAGCTCACTCATGAGCATATGATTTATGGGTAGTTTGTGCTCGTTAAAGAGTGTGCCCAGGCATACACCTGTCCCTCCATGAATTTCATATACTTTGATTTCTCCCTTTACTGACTCAATCCTCTCATGTCCATGCTTCATTATAAATGCATGGGAAACTTCTCAGGGTGGCGACATAGAATGTTTATATGTATTCTTGAATAGGGTTTCAAATCGTTGTGTTGTTCCTGGATGCGTTGGTTGGCATCTTCTAGGCTACCAGGAGGTTCGTCTCTTCGCTATTATCCTGCCTATTGTCGATTTTGTTCACGATTTAAGCTCTCAACCTTTTGGTATTCTCTTTGTAGTTTTATGAATTTACAGTGTGTTCAATGTTTTTTGTGATTTTTCTCCATAATACGAGAACTAGTCCTTATTTCAATTTGGTGATCGTTTTACCTTCTTCGTCGCCTCAAGTCCCTAATACTGCCAAAATTTCTTTCAACTGCCCATCATTGGTTTGTGGAATTTTGTACCGACACCTATTGTGAAAATTTCAACCACTGAATTTTTTCTTGCAACAACTGAAATTAATTCTTCTAACTGTAAATTAATTAACAATTTATTTGCTACGAAAAGGATTGAATGAATCACACTACAATCTTCACAAATAAAAAATACTTCGGAAGATAATCTGGAAACTAAAAAAACACTAGCACATAATTATTTTTGGACAAAATTCCATGGAAAAGCCCAAGTTGGGAAAACCGGTGCAACAACTAAGGGTTTTTATTATTAAGCAGTAGTGAAATAATTTGAGTACAATCTATCAATGCCCAACTGGCTATCCAAACAACAAATATATGACAAAAGTAATTAAAGAGGAATATATCTCACTCCATAAGCAATCCCGACATTGACTCCTCTAGAAAAATTGGTCGTCCAAACCCTTACATAGGCCCTCTGCATAGTCCTTGCGCTGCCTCTCCCACGTGTTGCTATGTTAAACCTCTGATCAAATCATCATGCTTGTCTCTCCCACTGGAAGTGACTCTCCAGGCCTCCGGAAGACCTTCCTGACCTTTGAAAGCTGAATCGACTTCCTCTCCAGCTAAATCGAATTGCTCTGCCGAAGCTTTTGCGCAACCTTTGTGCAATTTTTGCATGGAATACTTTTGTCAGTTGATGTTGCCTCTCCATATCTGAAAGACTTCCTCTAGATAATTATCCCTGCCCCTGCCCCTCTTTATCTCTACTTCCCTTCTATGGCTCTAACACTTCCGACAAATGATGTTTCTCTCTAGAAAATCGAACTTCCCAAGGAAATCGATCTCAAGTGTGTGTTCTCCATCTACCCATCGACCTCCTCTTATAATCTCCAATTGGGACTCCAACGACCACAATTAAAACATAATTGATGGTTGAGATTACTTTTGGATCGATCTGTGTGATTTTCTAGATAATTCACACCTTTCTCAATTAATATTGATTAATTAACCACTTTTCCCAAGTTTAGAATTAGGAAATATTTAAAAATAGGCAACTAATATAATTAAGACACTTCTAGGTGGAATTTTCAGAAACGATTGATGGGTTATGGAGAACGTGTTTTAGCCTCTCCACAAAGTTTCGAGACTAGAACACATTTGATGCTACAAAAAATAACACTCCCTCTTAGCGAGGAAGGTGTTATAATGTTGCATTACTACTACAACACCTTATTTATGTATCACCCTCTATACGTTGTTGATGTCTAGCCACTATGACTGCCTTCCACTGCCCACCAAGCAATACACAACTCTGATGCTACATCTGTGCTGCTGCTGACACTGCTATATTGTTGCCAACTCTACGTCTACACTGGAACTCCCTCTCAATTGTTGTTGTTGAAATTGTAACTACTGCAACTAAGAAGCATCCAAAATACCGAATCAACTATGTCTTTGTGCTGCATTTGTCTCTCGAGCCTCTGACTACTACTAGCCTCTGCAATTTCCACTAGGGAATTTGCGTTGTTGCTGACTCTGCCACTGATCCTCCTACTCTGTTGTTAACATTACACCGCGCTCCTCAGCACTTGACTACAAATAGTATGCAATTATCACTCTAGAATTTGACTGCATCAACTAACACTAATCCATCCTATTACTAAATACTGTGGGCCCTTGTAGAAAGGTAATGATCCATGAGGAGGACACCTCAATAGACCCTTCCCAATCCTCTACATATTTGGGACTATAAATCCATATTGCCCCACCTCACACTTGGAGGTATAGCTACAAACATAGAAAAATATTCCTCCAACCTGGAGGACAACCTATCTATCTCTGCGAATGCTACCGCCCGGTTTTACTTCTCCTTCTTGTCCTTATTCCTGAGAGGACACTGCGTACTGTAGTGGCCAAACTCGCCACACCTGAAGCACTTGAACTTATATAGGTCCTTCTTATTCTTCTTCTCTTGTCCTTGACTGGGACCAAACTCGTCACACCTAAAGCACTTGACCTTATATAGGTCCTTATTCTTCTTCTTCTCTTGCCCTTGACTGGGACCTTTTGATGCAAGGGCCATATTCTCCTCTTCCTTCTCACCCCTCAAGCCCTTGCTGCTACTTCTGATGATGGAACTCTTTAGTAGAGCTCACCTCATCTCCTACTGCTATAGGTCTAACCACATCTTGTCCCATCTAGGCAATGTGTCTCGACCCAAGATACTTTGGACAAAGACTTTCCACTCCTTTGAGACATTGTTCAGTGTCAAACATACAAGCTCTGTTAGTTGAGGTGCCTCCCCAACAACTGCAATCTGATCTCACATTTCTTGAATCCCGGTGAGAAAAGGATCTAGTCATTCACCCTTCTACATCATGATGTTTCTTAGCTTCTCCTGCATTAACATCTTTCGCTATTTGGAAGGATTTTGATATATTTGGTTGAGAGCATCCCACATATCCTTGGCAGTTTTCTTTCCAAATATATGTGAGACTATATGGTCCTAGACTCCATCCATGATCATTCGATTCACCTTCACAATATCTTTCCTGTACTCCTTCAGTTGATATGCGTCTTGCGGTATTGCCACCACATTCTATACATATGCCTTCAGACTAATTCATCTAACAGGAAGGTCATCCTGGCCTTCCAGATGAAAAAGTTGGAGGATCCCTCCAACCTATCCTGAACTCTAATCCCTGCCATGGCCATCTTTGAATTTGAACAAAAATCTCCCTCTTCCTTTTGCTCGACTATTGAATCTGCTACTCGCACTCTCTTATGGAGTGAGAAACTTTGCTTGCACTGCTTGTAGGTATTGCCAACTGCAATATGGAAAATCATATTTCTAAACTAGAAACACTTTGAGAGAAATTATTTTTGTGTGTGCACTTCCTCTTCCACCCGATGATGATTATGATACTACAAACTACTGCAAAACCATTTTGCACCCAAACATGAAATATGCTCAACAAAAATATGAGATACAATTGCCCTTCTGCCTATTGGAATCATTCGAACTGACAAGCCGAATTTTTCTGCGAACCTGCACTAAAAAATGGAACTACCCAACAATTTGTATTTCCTGGATTAGGCTCTGCGCAACCCCTAGAAATTCATCCTGCTACTCCCTCTGAACAATGAATTTCTTCCTTTGCTTTTGATCTTCCCCGTCTGATCAAAATTGCTCTGATACCATGTGAAAAATTCAACTATTGAAATTTTTATTGCAACAAATGGAATTAATTCTTCTAGTTGTAAATTAATTAACAATTTATTTTTAATGAGAAATATCGAACGAATCACACTGTAATCTTCACAAATAAAAAAAATACCGCAGAAGATAAATTGGAAACTGAGAAAATACTGACAACACATAATAATTTTGATACAATTATTTTTGGACAAATTTCCCTGGAAAAACCCAACTTGAGAAAAACAGTGTAGCAACTGAGGGTTTTTATTATTAAGAAACAATGAAATAATCTGAGTACAATGTATTGATTCTCAACTGGATAACAAAACCATACAAGTATCTGACAAAAGTAATTAGAGAGAAAATTCTCCCACTCCACACGCAATCTCGACACTAACTCCTCCAAAAAACCTCTTCGTCCAAACCCTTACACATGCCCTCTACGGATTCCTTGTGCTGCCTCTCACACGTGTGGCTCTATTTAGCCTCTGATGAAGCCTTCCTTCCTGTCTCTGCTACTAGAAGTGAGTCTCTATGCATCTAGAAGAATTTCCCGACCTATGGAAGCTGAATCGACTTCCTCTCTAGCTAAATCGAATTGCTCTGCTGAAGCTTCTGCGCAACCCTTGCGCAAATTATGCGCGGAATGCTTCTATCACTTGTTGTTTCCTCTGCAGATCAGGAATAATTCCTCCTAATCACTGTCCTTTCCCCTTTTTGTCTCTACTTCCCTTTTCTGGCTTGGAATCTTCCAGAAATTGCTGTTGCTCTCTGGAAAATTGAACTGCCCAAGGAAATCGATCTCAAGTGTGTGTTCTTCATCTACCCATCGACCTCCTCTTATAATCTCAATTAGGGACTCCAACGACCATGATTAAAACATAGTCGATGGATGAGATCATTTCTGGATTGATCCATGTGAGTTTCTAGATAATCCACAAATTTCTCAATTAATACTGATTAATTAACCAAAAACGATTTATGGGTTATCGATAACTCCACCGTTTTAGCCTCTCCACCAAGCTTTGAGGCTAAAACACCTTCGATGCTAAAAAAACTAACATATTTTCCATTTGGTTTTGATTCTATCATTTGTTCATCTAGTTTCGTAGTAGTTTCAAGGTTGTGAGGCCTTCAATGTATCCTTCTCTCACAAATTGCGGTTTACTGGGAAGTAAGGTTTGTATTCCTATTAAAAGATTGCCAAATTTATTTATATCTCCACCCCTTTGTTCTTCGCATAGCAAATGGTTTCCTCTTCATTCGAGTGCTTGCTCCTCACATAAGAGTACATCTCCCTAATTGCTCACCTTTGGTTTCACTCTATTCGTTCCATTACCCCATTTCCTATGTAAATATGGCCCCTCAATAAGACCGCACAACAAACGTGATGGTGCACTTGATCCATATTCCTCTCGCATGTGGCGCCTGTTTGGATGGGAGTCTATGGCATACCACTTTGACTCAGTCCCTCCTAAAGTGAAGAACACAATTTTCCATCTCGAAGCTAAGGAGTTCGGTGACCGCCTTTATTTTCTAATTCAGAGATTTAAGCTAACAACCTCAAGTGAGTCCCTGACTTGGGGACATTCAAGAAGTGTAGGCTTCACTTTCTTCATTCCATCTCTCTACATTGACAGATCGAAAATTTAATCCATATGGTTATTCGTGAGAAGCAAGTCGACAACTACAAACTGTTTGCAAATCAGGGTGATCTTAAGAGAATTCTACTGGACATTCGCTACAACATAGATGACATCATGGCCAGACTAATGAGGGTGGAGAGCTTTATGGTATTCGATTTGGGTACTGAGTCCAATGAGCTGCATGAAGCACCGAAATTTGTTAATGCTCATGTTGGAAAATCTCCTCAAGAAAACTCCTCTCCCTTCTCTCTGGTCATCATTTATGAATAATGGTCTCCGCTGCCTACACCACTTGTCTCAATAGCTGGATATTCATGGTTTTGCACTAGTTGTCACAATGGGTTCTCGACATGGCACTATGGCACATAGTTCATTTCTCGTTTTTTTGTTTCTGGATGCAATTTAGCATGAGACTTTGTAACTCAATTCATTTTTTGTTTTCTGGATATGTTTGTGATGTTATCACCTAGTTGGTATAGAAAAATAGAGGCCTGTGTTTATTGTTTCCTAGTCTTTATATAATTATTCTAAATTTTGTAAAACTCTAAAGGTATCAATGAACAAGTAAAACTAATATGTAAGGGTAGCATTGTCTAGCCTAGTCTTTGGGACAATCAAAATTTTGTATCCTAGATTTCCATGGCAGTAATGGTGTTTGTTGGTTACCTCTGGTTGAAGTCACAACCTTTAAGGATGTTTTTTGGAAAGTATGATCAAGTATCAATGTAACATCTTTTAGCATTAATGGAAATCGTTTGACGAAGCTTACAAATATATATATATATATATATATATATATATATATATATATATAGAGTTTAACTGTTTTATCCCTCCCTACTGATTTTGCAAACTGCCATAATGATTGTCGTTAATAATTAGGAGAAAAGCATCTTAATTCATACTAAATTTTCAATTTTAATATAAAAATTTTCTTTTTTCTTTTAATGATCTTACAAAAATATCTACAAATACAGCCAAATTGATTTTTAATTATAATATCTATTATAATTAAAAAAAAATGATTATTATTAATTTTTTAACAAAACAATTAATCTACATAGTGGAATTGGTAAACTTTGTTTTTATTTGACCAAGTAAATAAAACACAATATTTCAAATTATATCATGTCTCTGGAGATTTGAACCAACCACGCTGGAACACAAACATATGCGATACTCCTTGAACTACACTCCTTTGACAAAAATGATTATAAATTGTTATAAAAGTGAAAAAATCAAATTTATAAAAATGTGTATTTCTAATTTGATGAATGTCAAATAAATAACTTTAAATATTTACAAAATATAAAATTGCACATTGTAATATAAAATAATGTAGATAGAGTAATTTTTTTTATAAATATAATGAAAAAATTATAATGTAAAAAATTTATAACAAATATAATAATTTTAATTTTAAATTGTTAATATTTTTTTTTAATGATATAATTTTTTTTTAAAATTCTATAATAATACATTTCAAAAAATGTTTAAAATATCTAATTTTGAAGCAAATATACTCAAATAAATATGTTCCTTATTGGTTATGGTAATTATTAATCTCATTAGCGGGCTTGCAAAGGTCAGTAAAACCCATTAGGATTGTCACACACAAGGTAGGGCCATTGTCACATCCACCAAAAGTCCTCCCTTTTAGGTCCAACTTACTCGCAAAGGCAAAAGGAGGATTTTCAATTAATACTCCAACCAACTCCAAGTAACGTCAGTGCATTAAATGGGGTCAAAAAGGGGTGGAGTTAATTATATTGGTTGCTTTATTGATTTCTAAATGGAAATAAGCAACTAAAAACAAAAAAAAAACAAGATACTATATCAATTTATGTGAGATATAGCATGTAGGTTGCTGGTTACAAGGATTACAAAGTAACTTAGCATATTGCTTGATTAAATCATAGTGTAAAATCTGCACTGAACAAAAGGACAACAATATGTTTCGCTCGAACAGACCACCCAACATGTTCCAACGCACTCAATGATCTAAGGGTGGGAAGGTTGGAATATGAAATGCAAGTCTTACTGAACGACTTTCCAACCCTGGACAACCGAAAATACTAATTTGTACAATGTCAAAATTGTGTTGTTGCAAACTAAGGATTATGTCCTCTTGTGTACTATGCCCAAAGAAATTTCATATTTAAATTTACATAACAAACAGTTAGAAACAAATGTATTTTACTCTAATATGATAAATCAACCATGTAAATTCAATTCAATCAAGAATCCAAGTACAATGTTCCAAATAATTTTGATGTTACAGTTGAAAACCTTACAAGATGTCATGATACACACTTAAATGCCTAGATATACAAGGGTAAAAATATCCAATAACAATATCAATTGAATGTATTTAATATTTACTTAAGTTTTACTCTATTGTCAATGCCCTAAGATAAAAAGATTGTTATTTGTGATATAAAAATCAACAAGTAAAATTTCCTAATCTAAACTAGAAAGAGAAAGTTTCGAGCTTTTTAAAATAGAGTAGTTGTTGCAATTTATACCACATACCAAAATAAATATATCTCAATTGTGAGGTTCTGAAACACATGCTTAAGTTGATATTACACTTTGTCACAAAAGTGGAATTGGTGAAAAAAAAGAAAAATATAGCCTCCACTTGTGACTTGATAATTCTTCTACTTTTCAAACTCAACTAGAAGCAACCTTTATCATGAAATTCTCCAACCTTATGTTTAACTATGTGGATTAAAAATTCCCCTCTGAATTGAAGCTCCTTGCCAGAATAGTTCAACACTTCCTAAACTGACCGACCTGCAAACAAGAAGACAAAGTGTGTTAGCACCTTAGTTTTCTCCTCCACATGACTATGTAACCCTTTGATGGATTAATCCTTACCTTTATGTGATCTTAGTAGTTAGAAAAAATATGAGATTGAAACCCAAGTACAAAAATTAATCAATAAAAGAAACGATGCCAAGATCTTGAGTTATGGCAGACATATTTTCTGCAGCAGGGGAGAAGAGTTGGAGGTCTGGTCGGAGGTTCCAATGATATTGAAATCATTGGCAGAGGTGGAGGAGAAAAAAATCAGAATGAATTTAATTGAGCATAGCAGGAGAGGCCTAGAAAATTACCTCGCTATCTCCTAGAGGAAACCGATTTTTTGTAGCGAGGTGGGGGATGCAGGGAGTTGAGGTCTAGGGCACCAAGGCCTAATTGAGGTTCATTATATAAAACAAGTATGTAGTAGATCTATCACATGTGAATAAAGGCATGAATGATACCTTAAAAAAATAGATAATTCAAGGCAATAACAAAACAAAAAAATATATTGAGTTAAAATGGATCTATGGTAGGATTAGGGTGTAGGATTAGGGATTTTGAAAGTCCAATTTCATGATTTTTTAGCAATTTCAAAGTCCAGTTTCAAGGTTGTATGTTTTCATAGGTAAAGGGTACAAATGAGCCAAGATTGGTGAATCACACCCAATTTTAATCCTGTGGAATTGAATTGAATTGTTGTTTTTATTTGGAATAATGAATCAACTCCATAATGAATGTCAGTATCCATGTTTTTGCAATGTTACAATTCAGAGAAATAAATTGTAATTTTCACCCTCTGTCTAACCGTTATCAGTCAATCTAATTCTTGAATTGTGTCTTCAACATCAACAAGAGATGATATTCCCTAGGGTTTGAGTATAACTCTGGCTAAATTTATCAGTTTAAAGTATGTGTTATCCTCCACAGTGTCCCAAGGATGAGAATGGAAACTGAAGTAGGTAACCTCAAACCAATTACGATTTGGTAGCTATCCCTACCAAATCAGAGAGGGCTCTCTCTGTGATCTTACAACCAAAAAGGTGACTGAAGAGGGTAAAAAGATATTAGGCTAGGCTTTGAGCTCTAGGGTTTTGAAATTTAGGTTTTAGTTGGATTAGGAGGAGAGGTCAAGGAAACTAGGTGAGATCTAATATATTTTAGTTGCAAGGATACAAAGGGGCATGGAAAGTTTGTTCAGTGACACTTTGAGGTTTTCAATTGTAGTGTAGGGTGGAAAAGTAAAGGTTCAAAATGAGCATGACAAGCATGAGTTCATTTATCAAAAGATGAATAACATATACTTGAAATTCCCACCAAAAAAGAGCATACACTTTGGGAGTTCATTTAACATCTTATAGGAAAATCATTGAAAGAAAATATATGGAAAGAAGAATAAATAATAATTCATAAAAGTGATTTACACAAGGAAAACATTGTCACAAAATCATATCACATGAATCCCTATATAATAACTGCAATTAGCCTTGTATTTTTGCAAAAATAAACTGTACAAAAAGCTCCAAGCCTTTTACTCTCTGATGTCCAACCTTGAATCTGATTAAAAAAAAGCTACATATAAACCAAAAAACATCTTCCCCTCTCTCAAGGGTCGAATCCCTCATGATAGGAACAATTTACACAAATTTCTCTAACCAAACCTAAGACTAGGGAGGTAAACTCTCCTTTTAGCCTTTGACTGACCTTTCTATCATTAATGAGATTCATAATTACATCAAATTTACATTAAAAAGCTCAATTACATTCATTTAAATCATGTCAACTCAAAAAAATACAAATTACATCATGAGAAACTGAGTTTCATTGATAAAACTCGAAATTTTGACCTCTAGGGAAAAGCACAACAAATTTTGAGAAAAGCGCAGCGCCATCTGGGAAAAGTGCAACGTAAACTTGGAGGGAAATTTTGAGTGACTTCTAGTGCTTGAAATCCTGATATGAAGGTATCATTAGGAATCTTAGGATGTCTAGTTGTCCATAGAGTCCTTAAGAAATAAAAATGGCCTCTCCAAGGTTGAGAAAAATGGATTCTCCCAAGGTCACTCTAAAAGTGCAGCGCCAAGGTAAAAGCAATGGCATAAAGTGGGGTTTTGGCATGTTTTTTGCATTTTTCTTCCAACCAGAAAGATGACATGGAAAAAAAACTAGATAGATAATATGTGAAGGTCACAGTATATCCACCTGTTATCACTAAATTAAAGCTAATGGGTTGCTTCAACAGTCAACCTAGAGTAATTATTTCAAACCTACTTCTAGCTGAAAATTAGCCTTTTCATCCTGAGAGAGCTCTCTCAAGGATATAGAATGATATTGTCTAAATGAATTTCAAAATATGGCTAACTCTGAAATAGTGTTTTAAGTGTGTTTTTATGCAGGTGAAATATGTGGAGAAATTACTACCATTGGGCATATGGAGTCAGTGAAAAGAACTCAATGACATATGAACTCTTCCTATGGAAGCTAATGCATATAGATGTTCTGATGAAAATATAACATTCATAGTAGTATAAATGTTTGAAGGAAGTTAGAGCATGTAATACATGAATTCTAAGTAATCAAACATCATAATAATGAAGATAAAATTGCAGAATACATACGACAAATACTCATGAGAACATCAATGAATCTCAGGTGAAGAAAAACAAATTGCTACTGTATATTACCGATGAAAAGTTTTTACAATAGTAGGTATGTAGTAAACATCAATCAACCCTCTCTCCTTCAATAATCTGCCTATTAATAAACTTAGGCATATTTACATTAATTCTTCTAACAAGGCTGAGCCTTCGAATGCTTCTACTGACACCTAATCCATCCAAACGCATATTTCAAGGAGATAAAACTAACAACAACTATTTTTAGGACGTAGAAACCTAATAAGACTCTACAACATCTTTTTCACAATAACAAACTTTAAAGCTGCATATTTACATCGAGAAGGTCATGTGCCTAGGTGGCACTGACCATGACCAAAAAATAATTGCTCCCACCAAGTCGAGAGACTTGTCTTCCTAACTTTTAGGAGATGGTGTCATAATGATTGATGAATCCTCCATGATGAGCTGGCAATCTGGGCTTTGTCAAAGAGTATGCCTTTATCAAAACCTTCACTTGTTTATATTTAACCTTTCCATGTGGTTGAATTATCTCAAAAAGACAATCAAAACTTGGAAAACCTTCAAAATTTCCTTTTTTGCAGAAACAAGGGACTTTAGGCAAGTCCGTAGTGAGAGTTTGTAACACCTTTAACTTAGACCATCTCTGCAAAATATATGCTCCCTTTGCTGATATGAGGTTGTTTAATGACTCAAAATAACTAAATACAAGCCTTTACCTGCCTCCTTCATGACAACACTTATGATTTATAGCAAAAAATAACCTACGACGAGTTCTTAGGGATTTCTAGGCTTCAAGCCTAAGACACACTACGAACTTGCCTAATTGGTAGCAGACTTGAAAATTCTACTTTTCTTCTTCAAAATTTTCCCATGGCTCTGCAAGAGATGATCCAAAATGATGCAAAAAATATCAAAAAGGTATTTTATCCCCCTTTCAAACCTTAGAAGCTTCACGTTTGGCAGAAAAGGTTTCAGTTTCTAGAGGTTCATTTATGACTGTTATTTTTAAACCTTTCTTCTTAAGTTCTGATTGTATCATCTCCATATGTTGTTCTAACTCTCTCACTTGAATTTTAAGTTTCTTTGTCTCTGCTTGCAACCAAATATTCCTCTTCCTTGTATGTTTCATTACCTTGTGTAGAGGAAGGGTTCTCTTCAACAATTTCTTTGCATTAGTCAAAGCCTCATCATAGTGATTAATTTTCTCATTTAAATTTTCTTTGAACTCCACCATTTTTTTGTCTAGCTTGGCTTTCTCCAACTCCAACTTGGTTTCAATAACTTCCTCCTTGGCTTCTCACAACTTCTCATTCAAAAGTTACACTTCAGTTTTTTCAATAACTTTCTCTTTACCTTTCTTCTGCATAATGATTTCTTCCTTTGCTGGAGATAAGTCAATGCTATCCTTTGCCATACATTTTTTTACTTTGTCTATCACTTTAGTTTTTTTATTAGCCATGACACCTTTGGTAAGTTTCAACCTGGTGAGTGGTTTTCTTGGTTGGAATACAAAACTTGCATCTTCTCCTGAGAAGTCAATTTTTTTGGTAGTGGGACCCTTCTTTTTCTTCTTGCTTCCTTTGAAATCCACAACTTTGACCACTGGAGTTTCTTCTATGTCTATGACTTGAAGAATGTCCTAAAGGTTGCCTTTCTCCAGTGTTTGGATCCTAGTTATTCTTCCACTCCTTTTGATGGGCTTTGACTTGCTATTTGTAGGTGTGGGCTGTGGAACCTCTGTTTCTTGTGCATGCTCTATTTCAACCTCCATATGCTCTACAATGGGCTCCATTTCCTCTTCATTTACACCCTCTTCTTCAACTATAGGTTTATCATTCTTGCTTGAAGGAGAAAATTTTGATTTAGGTGTATTCTTAGGTGTTAATGCATCTAATTCATAACCATTAAGAAACAAGAATGTGGCCCAATCTCTATTCAACTTTTTCAACTCCTCCAACACCAGTAGCTTGATCAATCCATGATGAAACTTTGAATTTTCACTACCTTCTGGCCTAGCTTTAAATTTGTCTGACATCTTGCCTAGGCTTCTAAATAAGAAAAATGGAAGGTCTAGGGGATACTTACTAGTGAAATGTAGCAAGAGTCTGAAATGATACTGATAAATCATATGGAACTCCCTTCACATGTGAATTATTTCTAAATTACCAATAGTAGTTTGGAGTAGTTTTCTTTCAGACGGCTCCTTGGGATCCTAGATGTCATATCCATTCCAATGTGTTCAGGTTTCATGAATTCATCACAGTTCTGTAATTTGAATTTAGTGGCTTTAAACCACTCTTCTCCCATCCTCCAAATCTCCGTAGCTTGGAAAATTGTTTCAGGAGACACCACAAACTCAGCACACCTACCTTTGATGCAGTGCCTACAAAATTCACTACAAATTCCTTTGAAACCTGAGCATGATAACCTTGAATCTTCTGAATAAACCGCATGCAACCAACATTGGTGAAGGCTACAAAAAAACTAGGATCCTCATTGAGCAATTTTAAATCCATGGGCTCATACCTGAAAAAAAAGCCCCCTTTATTAGTCTTCTTCTGCGTGGCCATATCTCTTAACACTACGCTGGCTTTTTTGATAGTATGACACTTGCAAAGAAGAGAATTGCACAAAAAGAAGCTTGCAAACAAAGCTGAACCTTCCTAGGAATGATGACAATAATACACCCATAGGTAATGGGGAAAAATGATAGACAACAACTCTCAACGATGAATTTAAAAGGTAAGTTTCAAATATGAGAGGTATGAAGACAAATAACTGAGGTTAAGTGAAATGATGAATGACCGATGATAATTACACATGTTGCATGGATCTTCTAGCTGATCACGTGACCACAGACTGACCTCTAACCTCTAAATACTTGACACCTCACCCTTTCCTTTACCAGTGCAAAAAAACATGATTTCGTAGCACTTTCCGTTATAATTCTGGCATATTCACTACGAAATGGTCAGGTTAGTCCGTAGCGAAAACAACTTGTTTTCCATTAATTTCCTTGCGGACTCAGGAAAAAACAAACAGGTGGCCTAAACCTAAATTTGAACCAATGTATGGATATTTTTGGTGTATTTTTATGGATTTGACCATGATGGCATGACAAGTGGGACTCTTCAAACTTAGGATTATGACAAATTCACAAAATTTCATCAATTTCATTAATTAATTTTCCAAGAAAATAAAACCTGTGCCTACTGAAATTTCCAATAAAAAATGAAATTTTATTGGTGATAACACCACCAATATAAAATTTTTGGGATTTGGAGCCCTTAGGGAAAAGCGCGGCGTCAAGGCACTGCACTTTTGGCTGTCATGAATTTCCTATTTTAGACAAAAGTCACAAAAAAATAAAAAATTTCTTCAAAAATGGTCCATAATTTCCACTTTAAGTTGGAAAATGACGCACTAGGTAGTGAGAGAAGCCTCAACCAACAAATCAAGCTTATCCTTCTTCCTTTGCTTAATAAGGGTTTTCCTTAACCTCTTTTTCATGTCTTTAAGCCTAATCTGAGAAATATTGTTTCTAGTGTAGTAATGCATTGCCATGTGCCTTTGGAGCTTATTGTTCCTATTGGCCTTCTTGAGAAGCTTTTACAAGTGAAAATTTACCTTGTCAAGCCAGAATTCCTTATCTTGCTCAATTTCTGCTGCAATCAACTCATCAAAATCCTCTTAGCTTAGTGATGGAGATGTTTCAGTTTCTTTCTCTTCCTGTGTCTTGAGACCTCTTGTTCTTGGCCTCCTTGGTTTGATTTGCACTTCCTTATCCTCAAGTTTCTCAACATCAATCACTGAATTACCTTTTCCATCCTTCTCCTCCAAATCTGCCTTGGGTTTTCTAAGCCAAAGTTTTTTTCTTGGAGCTGCTTGTTCTCCTGTTGAAGAAATGTAATCATGAAATTAGCCTTTGAAATTTTGTCCTTTATCTCTCTGATTTCAGCTTCCTTCTCCTTGATAATTTTCTCAGGTGAATTTTCCTCCTCATGCACTTCTAATTCTGCCATGTGAGTGTCAAAATTTACCTGTTATTCCTCTTGCAATGGTGCCTCATGTTGACATGATGATGTCTCTTTTTCAACTAATTTAGGCTGAGCCCTTTCCTCAATGTTAGGAGCAAACATCAACATTTTTTCTTTGGTATATGTTTTAGTCACCTTAGCCGTAGGTGTTCTTGTTAAAAGTCTTCTTGTAGAACCCACTTCTTGTTGTCTTGGTGATGTCAAAGGTGTAGAATAACTACTATATTGAATTGGAGTAGGAAAAAGAGTGGCTTACTGCATAAATCCCTCCCAAGACAAGTTGACCTATGTACGATGATGGAAAAAAATTATTTTCACCAAGCCATGATGGAACAAGCTTGCTTGATGATCTTTCCCTTTGCTATGTACTTTTTCTGCCATTTTGACCAAGCTTATGTAGAGGTAGTGAGATAGGTTAAGAATTTTAACACCTGTGAAATGCATCAGTAATCTAACATGGTACTGATATATCCTTGAAAACCTACCCTCACATGTGAATTATTTCATGATCATTTTCATGAGAGGGGTATACATATCAAGAAAGTGTCTAAAAGGAAAAATATGCTTTGGAGTAGCTTTGTAGGGAGGCTTCAAAAATATTGTGTAATTTTCCATATCTAAGTCTGTCCTTTTGAACTAGATCTCTCCATGGTTTGGGATCCCAGTGGCTATGGAAATGGCCTCTACTGAAATAATAAAAAAAACCCCTACAATATTTTCTTTATCCCTCCTTAAACTGGTAGCAAAGGTGCTTGTTAATTTGTCACTAAAACCTAATTGTTCAATCTTTTGGTAGAAAACAAGGCAACCTGCATCTTGGAATGAATTCTTGAGAAATGGTGAAGCCATGGTATCCTGTACTCTGGTGGGTTCATATTTGATAATCTGTCCTCCTTTATGCTTCCTCTGATCAATGATCTCTGGATCCATGTGAAACCCTAGCTCACTAGGAAGGGGAATTAGGGTTAGTTTTAGGAAAAAATGGGATTTTGGGAAGTGTTAGGAATGGAGGGAGATGAAGGGGTTTGAGAGTGTCTAAATCCTTGGGAAAATTTTGGGGGGTAGGGATAGAAGTTAGGGATTGTAGGGAGGTGAAAATTTTGGAAATGAGTGAAGGGAAAGGGTATAAAAATGAAAAGCACAGTCCTAGCCTAGGGAAGTGTAGTGTAGGCTAGGTTTTGTAGGGGTATGAAGGAAATGAGGGAAATGAGAGAGGTGAAGTGTCAAGGAAGGTGTATGGAAGGTGAGAGAGGGCATTTGAGCATTAATTTTTGGGGTTTTCACAGAAAATGGATCAAAAACACTGAGACCAAAAGTGCAGCAAACCCTAGGAGCGGGTGATTTTTTGAGCTTTCAAGCATGAATTGAAGCTAAATAAAGGCAGACGAGGGATAATTATAACCCACTTACTTGTTTTTGATGAGCTAGAACCTGTTATGAAACCAACTCCCAAAATAGAAGAAAAGAGAGATCAACGCCTTAGAAATTAGCCACTTCGAGGGGGCAACCTCCTTTACATTACATAAATGAACAATTCTTGGATGATACAAATGACAAAACCTCCTTTCTATATATAGGAGTCCATGGGGTTACAATATAATCCTAGAAAACCTAACAGTAATAATGTAAGGACACAACAATAACAATAGTGGCTTTTATGGGGCACAATAATAACAACATGGGGGCTATAGGGGTACAACAATAACAATAAGGGGGATACACTAACAACAATAAGGGACTAAACTGACTAAACACGTCCATCTCCTTCAAAAAAGTGTCGTCTTCAACACTTGAGTAGCTCTGGATACTTTTGTATAAAATTATCATCCTCCCATGTGGAATCTTTTAGTGGGTAAGTTCTTCCACTTGATGAGATACTCTGAAATTGATCGATTTCGTAGCTGTCGATTTATTGTTTCCATGTATTCTTCAGGTTCCAATATGATTTTTCCTTCCTCATCAAGTTTTTGCAATATTGTTTAAACTGGAATTTTGTCACCTATAACCTTCTTTAAGCTGAAACATGGAAAACTGGGTGCACTCGAGAAGAAACAGGAAGCTCCAATTTGTATGCCATAGTGCCAATATTTTGCAACACCTTATAAGGACCATAGTATGTTGACAATAATTTATTATCCTTCTTAGCTTGATTGAGGGACATTTGTTTGTATGGTTGTAGTCATAAAAATACCCAGTCTCCTACATCAAAACTTGTATCATTGTGATGTTTATATGCCTATTGTTTCGTGCAATTTTGTACCAAATTTAGGTTATCCTTTAAGAGTTGGAGAACTTGTTTTTGATGCTCAATGTGATCTTCCACTGCTTGAACCTTAGAATTTTCTCTTAAGATGATGCGATGGATGGTGGATGATATCCATAAAGTGTCATAAATGGGGTCATTTTTGCTGCAGTATGGAAGGAAGTGTTATACCACCATTCATCCAAAGGTAATCACTTGATCCATTATTTTTCTTTATCAGATACAAAACAAAAAATATATCCTTCCAAAAAATTGTTCACTATCTCAGTTTTCCCATCAGATTGAGGATTATAAGATGAGCTATGAGCTAGTTGAGTACCCAAACAAGAAAATAATTTCATCCAAAAATTTCCAATAAAAATGGGAACTCTATCACTTAAAATAATCTTTGGGTTTCCATGTATATTTTGAATTGTTTCCATAAATGCTGTAGAAATTGTACTTGCTTTAAATGGATGAGGTAATGCACAAAAGTGTGAATACTTGGTAAGTCTATCAACTACCACTATGATGACACTCTATCCTCTGGACTTAGGTAAACCTGTGATAAAATCCATTGAAACCTCCTCCCAATGTTGACCTGGAATGGATAAAGGCTGTAGCAGATGTCTCAACTTTATTTTGCTAGCAAACCAAACATTCCGTTGCAAAATTTTGAATATCAGATTTAAGGCCACCCCAAAAAAATTATTTCTTCACCCTATGGTAAGTTTTTAAAAATATTGAGTGTCCTCCTAAGGGAGAGGTGTGCAATTCCAAAAGAATCATTTGTTTTAGTTGGGAATTATTACAAAGATATAAGTGATCTTTGTACCATAAGGAATCATTTTTCCAACTAAATGTATCAGATGTACTAGGAACTTGCTGCAAATTTTGAATGAGTGTCCACACTTCTTCGTCATTATTCCATTCATCCCTTGCTTCTATTATCCAATATAGTTGGATAATAGAAATGGCACAAAGAAATGCTTCCACCTCTTCATTCTTTCTTGAGAGTGCATATGCAACAATATTTAGCTTCCCTTTTTTATAGATGATTTCAAAGTCATAACCCAACATCTTTGTGACCCATTTTTGCTGCTCTTTTGAAGATAGTATTTGTTCCAAAAATTATTTAAGAATAGATCATGATCAATTTTTACCTTGAAGTGTCTTCCCATTAGGTAAGGTCACCATTTCTTTAATGCATGTAGTATTTCCAACATTTCCTTCTCATAAATAGCTTTATGTAAATACTCTCCTTTGACTGGATGAATTTCAAAAGAAATGGGTCTTCCTTCTTTCATTAAAACGAAACCAATTCCATTTCTTGAGGCATCGCATTCCACAATAAAGGTTTTTGTGAAGTCTGGCATAGCTAAGACCAATGTTAGGCACATTTCCTCTTTAAGATGTTCCTTAGTTGCTTCAGGAGTCCATGAAAATGCATCTTTCTTCAAATAAGTTGTTAGAGGTGCTTCTATTCTCCCATAATTATTAACAAACTTGTGATAATACCATGTTAACGTGAGAAATCCTCGCAATTTCTTTATGGTTGTGGGGACTTTCCATTCCTTAATGGATTTTTTTTTTTAGGGTCTACCTTAACACCCTCCTGAGATACAATATGACCCAGATATTCCACCTCTTGTACTCCAAAGAAACATTTGGAGGTTTTTGCATATAATTGTTTCTCCTCCAATAGTTTGAGCACCCCGTCAACATGTTGAACACGATCCTTCCAAGACCTGTTGTAGATTAGTATATCATCAAAACATACTAACATAAATTTTCTAAGGAATGGTTTGAAAATGGAATTCATCAACCCTTGAAATGTAGAAGGTGCATTGGTAAGGCCAAAAGACATGACCAAAAATTCATAATGACCCTCATGAATTTGAAATGTTGTTTTCAGAATATCTTCATTCTTCATTCTAATTTTATGATATCCTGAACGAAGATCCAAATTGGTAAAATAAATTTATCCATGTAATTCACCAATAATTCATCAATCACAAAAATAGGAAATTTATCTTTAATAGGGATCTTATTGATCTCCCTATAATCCAACACATGCACCATGATCCATCCTTCTTGTGCACCAATAATACTGGAGTAGAGAAAGAAATTTGACTAGGTTGAATTATACCAGCCTATAAAATTTCTGCAATCATACATTCAATTTCGCTCTTTTGGACATAAGGATATTTGTAAGGCCCGCTGTTTGGAGAAAAAATTCCTGGAATCAAATGAATAGCATGATCATGATCATGAATAGGTGGGAATCCTTTGGGAGTTTCAAACACCTTGGAATGATTGTCCAAGACTTTTTGGAGATATGAAGAAATATATGATTTTGATGTTGGAACTTCTAGTGAGCATAATTGTGCAATCACGCCTCATTATTATTTCTTCAGAAGCTTTGTCATGACATAAGAGCTTATTATCTTTCCCGGATTCCCTACGATACCCCATGATTCAACTTCCTTTCCTTCCGAAAAAAAATTCAAGAAAATTTCTTGAAAATTAAAAGCTATTGTCCCCAAAGATTGTAACCATTGTACTCCTAGTACAACATCAGCACCTCCCATTGGAATGGAAAACATGTTAGGATATTTTGACACATAGGAAATAGTTAAGTATAACTTGGTCACGATTTGTAGTGATTCGACGGTTCACTCTCTCCTCGGTATTAAAAACACTTGATCCGCGGCTTAACACCCGATTGGTCCATGATCTCTATTTAAAGAGCATGGAGGGTCATTTTTTCGATAACCATTTATGAGAGAAACATATGTAAACTTTATTTTTATATTAATAAATTTCCTGAAGTGGCCATGTTGGCTTAGGTCGTGGATTGTTTTCCTCTTCGAGGGTTTTAACCACGTGATATATTGCTGTACTGATTTGTGATCTGTTTGTGAGCGGTGACCTTTGGTTTTTGATGTAAGTAACTTACCCTATAAATTCCTACATGGTATCAAACCTATTTTGAGGGCCACATCCGTTGTTGATCCAAATCCGAAGCTGGTTTGACTGCACACGATTTCCTTTTTCTAGATATACTATTTCTGAACCTTTTTGGGATTGGATAATGGCTCTGTTGTGTCTGGAGCGTCTATTACAATGAGGAACCCCATTCGTTTCATGCGAAAAGGTTTCTGGTTGCCCAAGTTATGTCATTTTAGATCTGGAGGTATAAAGTATCTGTTTTGCAGTTATATTTATTAATCATTTTGTTTATTTCAGTTCCCTCTCTTTATTTTGGTTTATATTTTTTCTATTGCCGAATCTATACCCTCTTCTCTGTGTATTCTCTTTGCTCTGTGTTATGTGTGAACTTGGCAAATCAGAATCAAGAAGACAAGGGTTTTTTTGCTACGTATGCTCTTTCCCCACGTCTTTGTGCGATATTGGGAAATCAGAAATAGCAAAAATGGATAGTTGCTGGTAAGGCTAACTGAAAAGCTAACATTCTACTGTAAGGGTAGAATTTTTCATTTTTCTTTTTTGCACTCATATTTTGTGTTTTTTTGCAGGAAAAAGCACGCATACCAAAGAGTTCAAAAAAAAAAAAAACCTTCCTCCTTTTAAACAATTATAGAATCCTTTTACTAGCTCACTTGGTGTAAATTTACTTTATGAGAATAGAGATCTTGGGTTCAAGTCTCTTTCTCAAGCTTCTTTTTCTAAAAAGGTTTTTGTTAAAGGGGCGGGATTTTTTTTAAAAGTAAAATGTCATCATCCAATTTCAACCGTTCCCGTAACTATTCGGCATCTACAACTCAGTTTTTTCAAAAAGGCATAACTTCTTCATCTGGAAGCCGTTTTTCGAGCCGTTTTTTTTAATCGTCCTAAGTTTTCAAGATACTCCCATTGGAGAAGTTAGTTTTAGCCCTTTTCAACAATTATAGAATCCAACTTGAAAATGAGTTTCTTACTTTGGACCCCAATAATTTCTCCTCTATTGAATATTTTTGTCCAAATTCAAGACCCTTAGACTTCTTTTAGAACGTTGTAAGGTCAAAAAAGAATATGGTAGCCTCATCTATTCCATTCTTGCTAAGCTTGGCCTTGCATACTCTGTATTTGTTTCCACCTTCCATTCCACTAGAGAAGACCTCATTTCTCAAGGAACAACCTACAAGAACCCCTATTTTGATGCCTTTTTCCATTCTTTGATAAGAGAACAAGAAAAAATATTACACCTTGGTATTATCACTTCTACAAATGCTTCTAAGAAAGCCTTAGCAGCCCAAAATTAACCATATCAAAAGTATCCGAAGAAGTAGTATCCTAAAAATTATGGTCCTAAAACAAACAAGGGTCCTAAGTAATTTCAACCACAAACTGAAAAATAAACTCACCAAACTGATAAGGAAACTAAAAACAAAGGGAAGAAAATAGATAGACATTGCAACTTTTGTAATCATGATGGCCATGTAGAGTCCAAATGTTTTAAAAATGTGGAAGCCTTAGAAGCAGCAATGAAGAAGCACCACATCAATTTGGAGAACTCTTCAAATTCATCTTCAGGAATGACACTTTCTGCTTGTGGTTGTCAAGCATCTAGTTATGAATTAAATGTATCTTCTTCTTCTCATTCTCATGAGTGACTCATTGATTCTGGAGCTACTTAACACATGGCCAAAAATAAAGCCATGTTTTCTTCTTTAAATGATTGTAACACCAAACATATTTATGTTGGTGATGATAGATCTCTTAGTGTTGTAGGATCTAGAACCATTCATTTAGATAATAATGATGTACTATGTGTTCCTACCTTGTCATGCAACCTTCTATCTGTTTATCAGATAACTCATTTAGGTGAAGGGAAAATAGTAGAATTCTCACCTCATGATGTTGTAATCAAGGACCTCAAATATCCTAGACATATTTTAGCTACTGGCATTGCTGATGATTCCACAAGGTTGTATAAGTTTGAAAACTTTGGGTCATCATGTCTTCCCTCTATTTTTGTTGCTCTAAAGGACTTAATCTCAATTTTTGGACATAAGAAATTAACTGTGCAAATTACATTGTAAATCACACTCCTACTAAGGTTTTAAGGAATGTAACTCCAGAATAAGTCCGAGCTCAATAAAACTAGACTAAGTCACTTTTGAATTTTTGGAAGTGATGCTTGAGCCCATATTCTAGATGCGAAACATATTCCAGATGCGAAACATAAAGCCTTAGAAACTAAGAGTCAAAAATGCATTTTTGTTGGATATTCTGAAGCTGTCAAAGGATATAGAATTCTTCAACCAAAACAAAAATATAATCATTAGAAGAGATGTAAAATTTGATGAAAATATATTGCCCTGCGAGCCTAGTTCGACGGGTGTGCCACCTTTGGCCTGTGAGCTTGATTCGGCATATGTGCCACCTCTCTCTATCTCTTCTATTTTTGATATCATTCCTTCTAGTTCGGATGATGACAACGAGGATGACAATCCTCCTCCACCTCTTGAAGATATTCCTTCCACTCCACAGCTTCCAAGATGGGTCCGCTCTACTCGGGATGCAATAGGTTCTCTTGCAGGTGACCCTGCAGATCGACAATGTACACATTCTCAGTTTGAAAGAGCATATTCCTTATTGGCTCAAGTTCCAAAAAAACCTGAGCCAGACACCTTTGAAGAAGCTTTTGAAGAAGCTTCCGATCTTCTAGATTAGGATGAAGCTATGAATGAAGAATATCGTTCCTTATTGGCAAACGATACTTGGGATCTTTTTCCTCTTCCAAAAGGAAGAAAACTTATCAAATGCAGACGGGTTTACAAAACAAAGTTTGGACCAGATGGAAAAGTGGATAGACATAAAGCTTGTCTTGTTGCTAAAGGATTTTCACAAGTTGAAGGCATTGAATATACTGAAACCTTCTCCCCTATTGCCAAAATTAATTCTATCTGCCTTTTTCTTTCCCTTGATGCCTCCTTTAAATGGGAAGTCCATCAGATGGATGTTAAATCCGCCTTCTTACAAGGAGATTTGCATGAAGAAATATACATGGAAAAACCCCCTGGCTTTATCCAAAATTACTCTAGCCTTGTTTTTCACCTTAGGAAATCTCTCTATGGTCTCAAACAAGCTCCTTGGGCTTGGTAGCCAAAATGGATAGATTTCTATTAGATAATTTCTTTTCTAGGTGTCATTCTGACAACACTGTCTACACCAAGAAAGTGGGTAAGTCCTTCACCATCCTTGTTCTTTATGTTGATGATCTTATGCTTACTGGTAGTGATCCCAACCATATAAACTATGTGAAGTCTAGCCTCAAAAATAAGTTTGAAATGACAAAATTAGGACACTTTCATTATTTCCTTGGTTTCAAGTCTTGCAATCCAAAGAAGGTATTACACTTTCTCAGTCCAAGTATGCATGTGATCTTCTACAATACTTTCACATGGAATACTATAAGTTATCCCCTTCTCCCTTTCATTCTGGAGTCAAGCTCTCAGTCACTTTTACTACCCTTGAAGTTGATGCTACCTTATACCGTCAACTTGTTGGTAAAATGTTGTATCTAACCCATACCTGTCCTAACCTTTCATTTGCCGTTGGTCTTGTTGCTCGGTTTATGCACCAACCTCATGAAAGTCACTGGAAAGTAGCTAAAAGAATACTTCAATATATTTGAGGCACATTTCAGTTTGAGATTCATTACAGTGCAGGAGCATCTCCATTGTTGATTTGTTTCACTGATTCTGATTGGGCTGGTGACCCTGATGATCGAAAGTCTACTGCAGGATGTGTATTCACTCTTGGTTCATGACCTGTTACTTGGTCTTGTAAGAAACAAGGTGCCATCTCTCTTTCTTCGGCAGAAGCAGAGTATCGTGGTGTCATTGAAGCCAACAAGGAATCCATGTGGCTTCGTTAGATCCTGTCTGAATTTGGTCTTCATTAACAACATCTAACTACACTTTGGTGTGATAATTAAAGTGCCTTTAAAATATGTAAAGATCCAGTTCAACATCAACGTATGAAACACATTGAGCTCCACATACACTTCATTAGAAATCTCATTCATGATCGTGTTCTTGAAGTGTAGTATTGTCCAACCAATGATCAAGTAGTCGATATCTTTACAAAGGCTCTCACAGAAGCGGAGTTTACCAAACTTCGATCCATGCTTGGAGTTCAGGAAAGTTATCATTAAGGGGGGATTGGCTCTATTGCCTCCTTCCTTCTCCTATTGTGTCACCTTTGTAAATCCTTCATTCCTATCCTAAGTTGTTCTTAAGGGGGGATGTTAGGATATTTTGACACATAGGAAATAAGCTCCTTTTGTGTCACCTTTGTAAATCCTTCAATCCTATCCCAAGTTGTTCTTAAGTGGGGGATGTTAGGATATTTCGACACATAGGAAATAGTTAAGTATTACTTGGTCTAGTGTAGAGTTAGGAAAAGTGTGTTTCTTTACTATGTACATTTGTAACTTATAATTCGACGGTCACGATTTGTAGTGATCTGACGGTTCACTCTCTCATTGGTATTAATGACACTTGATCCATGGCTTAACACCCGATTGGTTCATGATCTCTATTTAAAGAGCATGGAGGGTCATTTGTTCAGTAAGCGTTTATGAGAGAAACATATGTAAACTTTATTTTTATATTAATAAATTGCTTGAAGTGGCCACGTTGGCTTAGGCCGTGGACTGTTTCCCTCTTCGAGGGTTTTAACCACGTCATATACTGGTGTACTAATTTGTGATCTATTTGTGAGCGGTGACCTTTGGTTTTTGATCTAAGGAACTTACCCTGTAAATTCCTATAAAGAATTGGACTATTCAATACATATTCCCCCATGGTTAGCTTGATATTATGGCATTTTCCAGAGAAATTTATAATTCCTCCATTTGCAACCATCACTTGACACTCTAGTGCTGGGTATAGGAAACAATTAAATTCCTTAGCTACCTTACAATGAATACAATTATGCATACTACCTGAATCAATCAACACTATTACTTTTTTATTCTTGATATGTCCTTCTATCTTGAGAGTTTGAGGAGTGGTAATTCCTACCAATGCATTACAGAATATGGTCAAACTCATTTCTTATTTCTTTAGGGTTTTTTCTTGGTGTATATCCTCTTCTATTGAAGTTTCTTGTTCACTTTCTTCATTCTCTTCACAATCTGTGGAAAATAATTTCTTCTCAATGCACTTATGACCTTTAGTGTATTTGTTATCAAAACTATATCAAATCCCTTTTGCTCTTTTTTCTTCCAATTGTTGTGGTCTGAACCTTGTAGGTTGTGGAAGTCTAGAAGTAGCAACACTTCCATCTTTATAGATGTGAGTGGTAGGCTTCCTTGTCACCATAATTTTACATTCAATTTTTCTTTCTAACATGAATGCCTTCTCCAATGAATTAGGTTCCCAAAGCTGAACCTCATGCTAGATTTTATCTTTTAAAGTCCCTAATAAGACATCAATCATGTGTTCCTCTGGAATATCAATTACCCTTATATTCAATTTTTGGAAGTCCTCAATGTGCTCCACCACTAAACCCTTTTTTTTTAGATTTATCAATTGGCTAAAGAAGGTGTTTCTCTTTGTATCCTCATAATGTGCTATCATTTCTTTCGTAAAAATTGACTAAGTGGAAATTTTTTTACGAGATAAAAGCCATCGATACCATACAAATGTATTTTTTTCTAAATATAAAGTTGCAATGCATACCTTTTGTGTGTTTTTCACATTATTGAGATCAAAATATTGCTCCATATGTAGTATCCATGTTATGGGATCCTTGCCATCAAACTTCCTCATATCGATATTTGGAATATGGTGGGTCTTCAATCTAACATTAGAGTTTATGAAATCACGATTAACATTTATTTTGTTCTCATCATGAGTTTCCTCTACTATCTTTTCTCCATTAGGAATCATTTCTTGTATCAACTTTGTCAAACGTTCCTTCAAACCTTCCATGCCTACTTTTAGATCATTCTTCATGTCTTCCATGTTGTCTTTCATTTTTTCTTCCACGTCATCCATCTTATCTTCCATTCCATTATTGAAACCATCCATCTTATCTTCCACGCCTTTCTTCAAAACTTCCATTTCATTTTTTGTTGCTCTTTGCGAGAGAGAAAGTTGTTGCACTTGCTATTGTAATTTTGATATATCATGTTGCACTTCTTCCTCTTCATGAGTAATAGTAGATCCTTCTGAGGGCTTAGTCTATGTTGAATTATTTTTAAGGGGGAATTTAGAACCCAATATTGATATCTATGCTTCAATATTCCCTTAGAATCACTTCAAACTTAATTTTCAAAAAAGACTTATGCAATTTGAAAAACATACACACCTTTTTATTTCTTTTGAGGAGATCGATATTTAAATTGATTTATATCTAGAATTTCAGATCCTTGAGATTTTATATTTAGTCCTTTGGTAGCCCTCTGAATCTTCTTTCCAATGCCACAAGTTTAACCTAATTTGGATTCTTCAAGGAAAAGTTACACTCAATCTCCCACAATGACCTAATTATGTACTAGTTTAGTAGAGCGAAATTGTATGACGTGCCACATGTCACTGTTTCCTCCTTTGGCTCTCGAATTGATACACAAGAAACTACATTCCATTTGATTTTAGCCACTATTTACAGAATTCCAATCCGATGCTCAAAGAGAGAGTCATGACAATTTTCCCAAGGTCACCTATTTGAGATGAAATTCGGGAGCCTGCAAAAACCCTAATTCCACAAATAATATCTCCGAAAATATTTTGAACCAAGATCTGAAATGTTTACATGAAGTTCCTTAGGATTTATTCACAAATGGGTTTTTTTTAGCTTCTGAACCTTCGTAGAAAAAAATTTATAGCGAAAATTCCACGATGACTTGTTTGAAGTAGCGAAACCCTAGAATCTAAAGCTTTGATACCAAATGTTATGAAACCAACTACCAAAATAAAATAAAAGGGAGATCAATGCCTTCGAAATCAACCACTTTGAGGGGGGAAATTCCTTTACATTACATAAATGAACAATTCTTGGATGAAAAAAATGAAAAAACCTCCTTTCTATATGTAGGAGTCCATGGGGTCACAATATAATCCTACTTGACCTAATAATAATAATGTAAGGGCACAACAATAACACTAGTAGATTTTATGGGGAAAAATAATAACAATATGGGGGCTACAATAACAACAATAAGGGGGCTATAGGGGTAAAAGTTCTTTTTCCATTCTGGTTATTTGTACATTTTGCTCAATTATGATTTTAAACATATATTCTTTTTCCTTTTCCATATCTCCTACTTCTTTGGTTTGTGGATCTTTTGTTGTTGGTAGTTTGAGTTGTTTTCTCAAAGCAGCTATGTTTGCATTTTTACTTTTGATAATATTTGTTGTTGCTTTCACATTATTGGGATCATATCCCAATTTTATCACTAAATATTCTAACAATTTTATCTTCGTATCCTTGGCTAGAGAAGATATTTTCTCTATTTTCAGCTGCAATTGGACATTGTTCACTAAAGCTTGTAGTCTAGATGCTGCCATAACTGAGTTTGTGAGTGAAGAAAATATCATTTCACTAGACTGTTTGTGTAGATCTATCTAGTCAATTGGATGAATTAAATTTGCATCAAAAGAGAAAAATGATTTTGTATAATCATCTACAATTCTGGGATGAGTAACCTTTGACTCTAGGAAAGCAATTTTCATTTTTCCCTTTTCTGTATCAAAGGATGAAATTATCCTATGTTGTGAAGTAGTTGACTACTTCCAAAGCTGAGTATAAGTGGAAGCTTTCAAATCTTCATTATTATTTTTAATTTCTTTGTAGACTTCAAATATGCTTGGATCCTTTTGATTTTGTTGCATTTCCCCTGCATGTGATGATGATGCATCCTGAGAGGCTGAAGGAGATCCAACAATTATTCCTTCTTTTGTAGAGGATGAAGGTATAAATGGCCCTATCATAACAACTGGATGTTACTGTGTAGTATCTTCTTATTGTGATTCATCTATGTTATTTGTATTTTGTCTCTTAGTGTATATCTTGAATTCTTTCCCTGAGATCTCTGTGACAGTAGGGGAATCACTTTCCATTTTTATTTTGTCCTGCTTTTATTTAGACACTGGATTTCGAGATATTTTTACTGAAATGTTTTGTTCTTTTGCTTCATGCAAGTTATTTTCTTTCCATTCATCCTGGTTCATGTTTTGTTTTATTTCAGATCTAGGAGTGTGTGCATATGGGGTAGTTTTTTGCTCTACCCTTAACTGAGAAATTATTCCTAGTTGTCATAAGACGAGGTGAAAATGAGCTTGAAATATTTCATTAGTTTCAATAGTACGTAGGCTTCCTTCCCTATTGATCTTGCATTACAAATAAAGGGCCCTATTTGAGTTTTGATTTTGAATTGGGCCTTTTTCCTTGCACTTATAAAATGGAGTTGATTCATGTTAATAATTTTCCTAATGTATTCCTGAGAAAATATTCAAAGAGGGACAAAATTTAGGAAATATATATGGTGGTAAATCACAACCACATACTCCGATTTTTGTATAATTTTGGTACAAGTACCAATATCATGTTTTAGTTTGCTCATTTAAATGTATGATTTTTTAATTTCTATCCCAATCCTTGGTTATGCATCATTGTTTAATAGACTTATGACCACATGTAAAAAATCATCGACAAATTCACTGAATGTATATTCAGTGGTATTGTTTCTTACTAATGAGGTCCATTGGATTAATGATTGTGGACTACCTTGGCTGTCCATATTTTGAAAATGAAAAGAGAATTTATCTGACTGATAAAATAGGAACAAATACACTAAAACAAATGCATATTTGAACACTCCTTTTGTGATAAACTTCATGAATTTCTCATGAATTGAATTTTACAAGAATTGACTGTAGTTGAGGATAAGATGCTTTTCATTGGTGAGAAAACTTACAAGAAACCAATTTTTACCTCATCGACCCATTGATTGGAATAATAACCTAACACGTATGCAACAATGGATATAATTTGCTTGGTCATTATTGGAAACATAGATGATTGATAGGGTGGATTTTTTTAGGAAATTGAGCATCTTCTGGCAAGAATGTTTCAAAAATTTTGGTTCTTTGAGGAAAGTCTAGTTTTTTATAGATATCCATAATGGATTCTGGATAAAATGGATGCAAGTATTTAGGGTTTTGGACTTGGAGCATGTTATTTATTGACTCAACAGTAATTGTGAACAAGAATTATTTGTTTTGGGAAACTACTACTCTTTGATTTAGGATATACTTAAACTGACACCACACAACAAATTCTGGGAAGTAAAAGGTTTGTGGAAAGATAAACTGGGGGAGATATGAATGCCACAGGTTTAATTCATTAGTTGACTCTAAGAACTTCTGTTTCAACCAATTGTCACAAGTTCGAATAAATAGAACTCACAATTGGTTTTTGAAACTTTATAATGTTGGTCCACCAAAGGGTCATGGTCTAAGTCAACAGGAGGAGGAAGCATGGGATTATCAGTGTTCTTGGATTTCTTTCTTGAAGACATAGTTTTAGAGGAAATGGAATAGATTGTATTTACCCGATGATAGCTTGATTTCCTTTGTTGTGTGAAATATGTGGTGAAGATATTCAATTTGGCTTGTTGCTTACAAATTTTTCTTCGGCTATGTGACTGGTACTGTGGTTTAGTCCTGCAAATAGTTACAGTAGCAGTGGAATGGACAGACAGGTCAACAGTTAGTTGCTTCTTTTTAAACAAATGAACTTTAACCTTCAAATAATGTGAATTATTCATGAAATTATCCATTATGGAGGAGTGGGGGAAGGAATTTAATTATTAACAGATAATTTATCAATAAAAAAACATGATTTGTGGAAAGAGTTGACACTTGGCAGAGCGAGAGTGGTCGTTAATTTTGGCTGGAGAGGAGGCAACATATTTTGAATGAGAGGGAGTGGTTTTCGGGGGGAATCGTTTGTGGTATTGGAGTGAGGGGTTGCGAAGCACATGAAGGAAAGGCATGTGGCATTAAAATTTTCTGGGAATCTCGACTTTTCACACACCCCCTATTGACTAAATGTCGGATGGGCTTGGGGTGTATGAAGAACATTGTGATTCATTGATTTCTTTGGAGCACAGATCACAATGTTTTAACACAATGACAATAGTTTAACAATAAATGACAAATGTCTTGTCATGATGTTTTATCGTTAACCCTGCTTTAATAATCACACTAATCACATTTTATTATTAATGTAATGAAATTAAAATATTTAACACACCGACTTTTAAATTTTCTCGCCATTACTTTGAGTAATAACATTTTTTTTGTTTTTCTTATTTTTGAATTTATTCTATCCCTTTTTTTATTTTCTTATTTTCATTCTTCACTATTTCTTTTGTTTCTTTTTATTATTTTTTTCTATTGTTTCACCTAGCATTTTTTGTTTTTATTTTTATTCTAAAAATATATAACTTATCAAAACCAAATATGTAACAACGTTAGCTCCAGCTGGGCATTGTTTCCACCTGTAGGATGCAGAGAACATGCAAATCCAGGTGCCTTCTCCTTGGGCTAATGGAGTCTCTGTTGAAACAAATCACACTTTTCTAAAAAATGAAATGAACAGGTAATATATAGTGATGAATGATTGAAGCAATTTTAGTATTGGACATAATGTTTTAAAATTTTTGCATTGACTGGTAACGAAGAATATTGTCCCTCCAAATTATGTAAGACAAATGTATTGTTTCCTTTAACTTCTGCAATGATGAAAGGCCCTAACCAAAGATTATCAAATTTCCCATGTTTCCCTTTATCCTCTCTTCTAGTATCCCAATTTAGTACCAAGTCCCCTTCCTTGAAGTGTCTTTCTCTGGCTTTCTTGTCAAATAAGCATTTCATTTTCTTTTGATATTTCTGAAGCTTATATTGAAATTCATCCTTGTTCTCATTCAATTCTATAATCTGATTTATTCTTCTAGAAAAATCATCAGGTTCTTCATTTTCTTCTTGTATGAATTTAAAAACAAGAAAGGTTAATTGTGTGGGAAAAATGGATTCATTTCCATAAGGAAGCTAAAAAGGCATTTTACGTGTTGATCTCTTTAGTGAAATTTTGTTTGCCCAAAATTCATACTTAAGATGGCTATCCCAATTTCTCTTATGATCTATAAGCACCTTTTTGATGACTTTGTCTAGACTTTTATTTGAAGACTCTGCCAATCCATTTCCCTGAGGGTAATATGGGGTTGAGTGATGTAATAAATTTTGTATTTCTAACAAAAATCAATCATCTTAACACTATTGAAATCTTGTGCACTGTCTGTAACTATATGATATGGGAAACCAAATCTAGACAATATATTTTATTTAATTAAATTTAATAACAATAGTGTCAGCAACATTCTTGACTGGGATGGCTTCTACCCATTTTTTGAAATAGTTTGTGGTAGTGAGAATCCATATATGTTGATTTCTGGATTTTGGGTGAATCTCTCCAATAAAATATAGTCCCCACTGTAAAAAAGGTGCTTCTACTAGGACTGGAACAAGAGGAAGTGATGCTAATCTTTTTTTTCCAGCAAAACTCTGATAGGGTATACAACTTCTGACCTTTTCTCCTACTTATGCAAACAATTTGGGCCAATAAAATCCTACTTGGAGAATCTTGTATGTTGTTTCTCTCCAAGCATAATGGCCTCCAAAAATACCTACATGAAATTGATCTCTAATTCCTTCTGTTTCATTTTCTTTTAAACATAAAAAAGGGATGTTTAATGGATCCTTCCAATACAAATTTGCATTGATGATGAAATACTTTACAACCTTTAACTTGAGTGTTTTACACTGATTTTTTGTGAATCTGGGTGGGTATTAATAATTGTGAAGAAAATTTACAATATAAGTGTACCATTCAAACAAAAAAAATTTCTCATCAATATGAAGTTGAATAGGAGTGGTTCAGTTGAAGATGAAGGTTATTGTGGATTCTTATCTACAGAAGTTTGAGAAGGTTCTTGTGAGTTTTTCTCTACTGAAAGTTGAGAAGGTTCTTATGAGTTCTTCTCTATTTAAAGTTGAGAAGTTTCTTGTGGATTATTCTCTACTGAAATTTTCATTCTAGAATTTATCCCTAAGATTTTACAATTGGATTCAGCTAGAAGTTTGGCTAAACCCTGGCCCTTTATCAATTTTTTAGATTTGATACTAAGATAAAATTCTAATATCTTAGTGATCCATCTTCCTCTTCTGCATCAGTATCGGGTTGTGATAGCACAATTTTAACAACATTGTTTAGAACATAGGCAATAATGGATGAATGGAGGACATAAACTCTAAAGGCTTTCAAGGCTTGGAAAAGGGCATAGGCTTGTTTTTCTATAATGTCATATCTTAACTCAGCATATCTAAAGACTTTACTAAATAAGTAAATGGGTTAGTCATCTCCATTTTCATTTTTTTTTTCTAAAGGACATAAGCTAAAGTGGTTTCAGAGGAAAAAGAGAAAATGTTGAAAGGTTTTGAATAGGCTAGACTAGCCAATACTTGGGCTTCAGGGATGGATTTTTTAATTTGGGAAAAAACAAATTTTGATTGAATTTTCCATTTGATTTCATGGTTTTTCCTTAACCTGTCAGTAATGCCCGTAACTATTTCAACATGGTTGGATATAAAGCTTCTTAAAAAGTTGATTTTTCCGAGGAAATCTTGAATTTCCTTTTTATTCCTTGGTAGAGTGATTGCTTAAATGGATGACACTCTCTTTGGATCAATAACCACTCCTTTATTTGAAATAATGTGTCCAAATATCTTCCCTTCTTTGATGACAAAGATGAATTCTTTGGATCAAGTGAGATTATGAATTTCCTACACCTATCAAAAGCCATTCTCAAGTGCTTTAATTTTATTATTATCATAATTAGAAAATGTAGTTAGATCATCCAAATAAATGACAATGAATTTATTAATCTTACCAAAAAATGTTAGATCCATGGCTCTCTGAAAAGTAGCTCTAGCATTGGTTAGACCAAAAGGAATCCTCGTATACATGAATGTACCCCAAGGAGTTGTGAATGCTATCTTTTCTCTATATTCTGTACTGACCATAATCTGATTGTATCCAGGAAAATCAACTAACATAATGTTAGAATGAATTATTAACGCAATTGTACGAAAATATATCACTTTAGCTTCACATGAAAAACAACCCTAACAACAAAGATGGCTTTCTAACTTCTTTAAAGTTGCAATAGACGGTCGAAAAAAATGCAAAACAAACCCAAATCTATGCAAAAAAAAGTAGCTAAATAGTAAAATGAGATAAGAGTTTCTCCAAAATATCCAATGGACAAGACAAGAATTATAAAGAATATTTATATTATGTTAACATCTGGGAAGGGAACAAAGAATAACACTACAAGTCCCCCTCAATGGGATGGATTCTTGGTTGTCCTCAACGCTTCAGCTTCAAATTTTCTCTCTCTCAATGGTGTAGAAAACCTAAGATGTGTTGAACTCAATGGGAGCTCGATAAAAAATAAAATAAAAGTAATAAAAGTATGACAATGACTATATGATCAAATTCCGACCATGATAAAAGTATAAAAGGTAAATAATGAATGGAAAACCCTCCTATTTGTAACAAAATATCGAGTTATCCTTGATAATGGTGCATAATAAAATATTATTAACTAAGATCTAGATCTAACTGCTTGGAATATTTTATTATATTTTGTTGGTGTTAGGAATCTGTAATTAGCAAGATTGGAAAAGTCCAATCACAGAAACAACATTATTTCAACCACTTTTGGATTCTAGGATCTAGCCCTCCTGAATCCGGAGAGGGATCTCTCCAATAAGTGCAAAGATGGATTTGTCTTTGAAGTTTGGTTAATGATATTAGGCTAGTTATGAATTCCAAGGGTTTTGTTTTGTTTTTGGATGGTTGAGCATGATTATGGCTTGAGGGAAAATCCTAAATGGAAAGAGTTTCAAAGGTGAGAAGTTGCAAGCAATCAGAGTAAGCTTTGGCTAAAAAGATAGTTATAACGCTGGTTTTTAGTCCATTGGGCTATGGAGTCATAACAGGGCTTTAATTGAGCAACAACATCAAGAGTGATCCAAGGGGCAAGTCATCTATATCACAAGATTATTGAAATTAAAATGATGGGATGGAAACAATAAAGTGTTGGAGGGGTGGAAACTGATAATAATGTCAACAAGGATTTATAGTCAGTCCAAACAAGAAAAGCCTCTTAAGTAACTGTTTAAAACCAACCAAGGCTAGGGCTAACCATAGAATTCTTGGGCAAGTTTGTATTAAAGCAGCTTAATTGATAAACAATCCAGTAATCTGCATAATTACCTTTAGAAAGTATGAAAACACATAAGAGAAACAAAGTGCAACTTTAAGATCATATAAGGTACTTTTAAACCTAGTTTGCTTTCAGCCAACACCAAGGGAAACCTTCAGAATCTGCCTTTGGAGAAATAAAGCTAGAAAACAGGGCACAACATCACTTTTCTAGTCTAACTTTAATAAGCAAATAATGAAAATAAAATTCAATAATAATGTTTAAGGCAAATAGTAGGACGAGGGAACGCAAGAATTCCTAACTGCTTAAACTGTATTGAATCATTCTTAAATAAACAAATTGGAGGAAAACATTGAGACAAAGCTTATTAGTCAGAGAAGGGTACTGGTAAACAGTAAGTCCTAACTCTATGCTTGTTGTTCTTTATCTGAGAATAATGGACAATGTGGCATACATGAAAAAGGGAAAACGAATAACAAAGAAAGAGGCACTTCACCAGTGATATAGACTAGGATCCCAAGAAACAACTTGTTATTGATGTCAAACCAGTTACAGTCTTCAGGTCCAATGTTTCAGTTCAACAATCATCTTCACTTTTCTCAGCCTAACTTATCTAATCACAAACAAAGCTTCAAGAGCTAGTGAACACTATTTACAAGTAGGAGTTTCGAGCTCAAGTGTATTTCAAAGTTTAGCAACCAAAATTTTCTCATCTTCTACAACAATATTTATAGAAGGATGAGGAGGTGGGAGAGGATAAAATATCTCCCAAGATAATTAATACAGATTAATGACTTCTTGGCCTTTGAGGGACTCGATGGAGAAGTTTACAGGTGTTATGTCTGTATTAATGTTTTACATTTAAGATTTAAGCTCGGTGGGAGATTTTGTTGACTTTTAGGCTCTGCGTCATGCTATAGTAACTCTGCTGATACTTTTGTCATTAAATTCTTTTAGCAGGATTAACTATTCGGCTGTGTTGAGGCAAATATCTGATTTTGAACAATAACTTCAGCCTATGTTTGAATGATTTGAGGCACAAGTGGCTTTGTGGTAGCTGGGAGGAATCAATTTGCCTCAGATGTGGTGGTGGAGGCCTTTCTGTCTAATAAAACACTTATGATGTTCTTTAATTGTGTTTTAATTTGGAGGATTAGGCTTTTGATAATCAATCTTAGCTGTAATACCCAAATTGTATTCAATCTTCTGTTCTACTCTATTCTATCTTCAACACTGATACTCTTTTATTGTGATTTCACTCACTATGTCTTGTTGATGTGCAGTGTTGCGTAGGGCCCACAAGGCATCAATGCCCATGTAGCATCGACGAGACGTGGAGTTTGAACCCTGCGAATGGTTTCCTTTTATGAATCAAAGGCACGGGAATCGTCATTCCCGGCCTTCGGATTTTTCTTTAATATGATGAAAAACCATCAATCACCTGCAAAACATGAAACCAATTAAGAAATCCTGCGTTTTGGGTTAAAATAATTCAGAGGTCGTGGGGAGGAGTGTGGTCGTTGCATGGCATCATCCAACGGTGGAGAACTGCGTAGAAGAGGTTAAAAAAGGAGAGTGGAGGGATAATTAAGTCAGAGCCGTTGATTGAAGAGTGTTTAAGAAGATCAACTGTCGGGATAAGCGGTGGACTAATAATGTGAAGGATTCACATTATTCGGATTTAATAAGAGAATGCGAAAAACTAAGGTTAAACCTTTGGCGAGGGTGGAGGGCGATGAAGTAATGCGGGAATGATCTAGGATCGTCCGATCTGGACACGTGGATGGTCCAGATCCAATCGGAGGATCGAAATCGGCGGGGCAATGATCTTTTGATCCAGGTGGATATCGGTGGCCTCCCACCTATTCCATTTGGACCCGCAGCATCAATTCTTTCAGTTTTCCAGCTTCAGCACAGCTTACTATTTATAGCAGGTTTTCGGGCCCTGCACACCCAGAGCCGTTTTGGGGCATTAATAATCCAGGTGGATATTGGTGGCCACCCATCAAGTCCATTTGAACCCCCACCATAGTTATTTTAGTTTGTAAGTTTCGGCACAACTTACTATTTTTAACGATTTTCGGGTCTTAAACTTAGGAGCCATTTTGAGGAAACGACGCGTTTTTGGGCATGAAAGCGTCGTAATTGCTAATCAAGTCGTCTGCAGCAGTGTAGTCCTCGGATAGAGCTTTCTAATGATGTATCATGTGCGTCAAACGGAGATAGTATGCCAAAGTTACGCCCCCGGGAAGTTGAACCACCAATTTACCTAAACGGGACCCACAGTTTTGGCGCTTCATCTCCTACGGTTAGGGTTTTGGACGTTTCGGATTCTACATTGTTTCTCAACAATAAATAGGCCCTCGAGCCTCATTGTAACACGATTCGATGGGAGCGGGAGACACATCTCTTCTCGAGATAAAGCGCTACCGATTAGCAGCTACTTCACATCTCCATTATGTACGTATTGTAAGGCAGTTCGGTAGTAGCTAGCCACATCTCTTCTCAGGGATATGCTGCCAGTACCCGAGCTCATTTATTTCCATTATGTCTGTAATAGGCTTGCGAGCCTCAATGTAACACAGTTCAGAGGCCTGCGTACGCCACATCTCTTCTCAGAGATACGCTGCTAGCGCCCTAGCTTATTTCCATTATGTTTGTAAGCTTATTGCAGTCATTCATTTATTAATAAAATGAAGCACTATTTCCGCTGCATCTCTGTATTTATGGTTATATCTGTATTCTGTTGCGTTCCTGCATAAAATCCGGATCAGTGGTATCAGAGGGGGTCTGCTCTTTCTATGTTTTTCTCTTCATGTCCCCAACGCGGCCAGGGTATAAGGAGTTCAACCTCGCAACCCCGACGACCCCCCATGGCGGAAGGAAAGAAAGACGAGGGAGCAGGAGATCCTATCAAAATCTTGCTCGAGGATGCCCTCGAAAAACAGAGGAACGTGATGATGGACAAATTTTTTTTTTTTTCAGATCCTTCAATGGCTGCCCACCAGTGGCACATCTAAATCCAACACCAAGTTCAGCAAAATTTTCCCCCCCATGGAGGAACTTAACGCAATGGAGACCATTGCTTCCTAAGGAGGGAGGAATGATCCAGGTGGATATCGGTGGCCTCCCACCTATTCCATTTGGACCCGCAGCATCAATTCTTTCAGTTTTTTAGCTTCAGCACAGCTTACTATTTATAGCAGGTTTTCGGGTCCTACACACCCGGAGCCGTTTTGGGGAATTAATAATCCAGGTGGATATTGGTGGCCACCCATCGAGTCCATTTGAACCCCCACCATCAGTTATTTCAGTCTGTAAGTTTCGGCACAACTTACTATTTTTAGCAGTTTTTCGGGTCCTGAACTTCCGGAGCCGTTTTGAGGCCCTAAACGACGTTTTTTGGGTATGAAAGCGCCAGCGAATTTGTTGATCAAATTCGTCCCGACAGCTATAGTCCTCGGATAGATCTTTC
Organism: Pinus albicaulis; assembly: GCA_034641835.2. Classification (NCBI taxonomy): domain Eukaryota; kingdom Viridiplantae; phylum Streptophyta; class Pinopsida; order Pinales; family Pinaceae; genus Pinus; species Pinus albicaulis. The sequence goes on along the minus strand of CM076578.1, from coordinate 1,956,862,440 downwards.
TAACGAGCTATTGTGCGCGTCAAACAGAGATCGGATGCCAAAGTTACGCCCCCGGGAAGTTGAACCACCAATTTACCTAAACGGGCGCCCACAGTTTTGGCGCTTCATCTCCTACGGTTAGGGTTTTGGACGTTTCGGATTCTACATTGTTTCTCAACAATAAATAGGCCCTCGAGCTTCATTGTAAGACAATTCAGGGGGATGGGAGCCAACACATCTCTTCTTAGAGATAAGCGCGACCAGTGCCCTAGCTCGCCGCATCTCCATTATGTCTGTATTGTAACACAGTTCAGGGGCTGGTAGCCACCACATCTCTTCTCAGGGATACGCTGCCAGTACCCTAGCTCATCTATTTCTATTATGTCTGTAATAGGCTTGCGAGCCTCAATGTAACACAGTTTAGAGGCCTGCGTACGCTACATCTCTTCTCAGAGATACGCTACCAGCGCCCTAGCTTATTTCCATTATGTTTGTAAGCTTATTGCAGTCATTCTTTTATTAATAAAATGAAGCACTATTTCCGCTGCATCTCTGTATTCATGGTTATATTACGTGATACATTTGCGTTCACATAAAATCGGATCGGTGGTATCGGAAGAAGTGCACTCTTTCTGTGTTTTTCTCTTCATGTCCCCAGCGCGGCCAAGGCCGGGGGTATAAGGAGTTCAACCTCGCAACCCCGACGACCCCCCATGGCGGACGGAAAGAAAGATGAGGGAGCAGGAGATCCTGTCAAAATCTTGCTCGAGGATGCCCTCGAGAAACAGAGGAACGCGATGATGGACAAATTTTTTTTCAGATCCTTCAATGGCTGCCCAGCGGTGGCACATCTACATCCAGCACGGCTGCCAACACCAAGTTCAGCAAAATCCCCCCCCCCCCCATGGAGGAACTTAACGCAATGGAGACCATTGCTTCCTAAGGAGGGAGGAATGATCCAGGTGGATATCGGTGGCCACCCACCTATTCCATTTGGACAAGCACCATCAATTCTTGCAGATTTTCACATTCAGCACAACTTACTATTTTTAGCAGGTTTTCGGGTCCTCCACTCTCGGAGCCGTTTTGGGGGCTTAATGATCCCGGTGGATATTGGTGGCCACCCACCTATTCCACTTGGCCCCCCACCATTGTCTCTTTCAGTTTTTCAGTTTCGGCATAACTTACTATTTTTAGCAGTTTTTCGGGTCCTGAACTTCCGGAGCCGTTTTGAGGCCCTAAACGACGTTTTTTGGGTATGAAAGCGTCAGCGAATTTTCTGATAAAATTCGTCCCGACAGCTGTAGTCCTCGGATAGAGCTTTCTAATGATGTATCATATGCGTCAAACGGAGATAGTATGCCAAAGTTACGTCCCTGGGAAGTTGAAGTACCAATTTACCTAAAACGGGACCCCGCAGTTTTGGCGCTTCATCTCCTACGGTTAGGGTTTTGGACGTTTCGGATTCTACATTGTTTCTCAACAATAAATAGGCCCTCGAGCCTCATTGTAAGACAGTTCAGGGGGCTGGGAGCCGACACATCTCTTCTCGGAGATAAGCGCGACCAGTGCCATAGCTCGCCGCATCTCCATTATGTCTGTATTGTAACACAGTTCAGGGGCTGGTAGCCACCACATCTCTTCTCAGGGATACGCTGCCAGTACCCTAGCTCATCTATTTCTATTATGTCTGTAATAGGCCTGCGAGCCTCAATGTAACACAGTTTAGAGGCCTGCGTACGCCACATCTCTTCTCAGAGATACGCTACCAGTGCCCTAGCTTGTTTCCATTATGTTTGTAAGCTTATTTCAGTCATTCGTTTATTAATAAAATGAAACCTTATTTCCTTCATCTCTGTATTTATGGTTATATACGTATTATGTTTGCGTTCTGCATAAAATCCGGATCGGTGGTATCGAGAGAAGTCTGTCTTTCTCTGTTTTTCTCTTCATGTCCCCAATGCGGCCAGGGTATAAGGAGTTCAACCTCACAACCCCGACGACCCCCCATGGCGGAAGGAAAGAAAGACGAGGGAGCAGGAGATCCTATCAAAATCTTGCTCAAGGATGCCCTCGAGAAACAGAGGAACGCGATGATGGACAAATTTTTTTTTTCCAGATCCTTCAATGGCTGCCCACCAGTGGCACATCTAAATCCGACACCAAGTTCAGCAAAATTCCCCCCCCCATGGAGGAACTTAACGCAATGGAGACCATTGCTTCCTAAGGAGGGAGGAATGATCCAGGTGGATATCGGTGGCCTCCCACCTATTCCATTTGGACCCGCAGCATCAATTCTTTCAGTTTTCCAGCTTCAGCACAGCTTACTATTTATAGCAGGTTTTCGGGTCCTGCACAACCGGAGCCGTTTTGGGGCATTAATAATCCAGGTGGATATTGGTGGCCACCCATCAAGTCCATTTGAACCCCCACCATCAGTTATTTTAGTTTGTAAGTTTCGGCACAACTTACTATTTTTAGCAGTTTTTCGGGTCTTAAACTTCCGGAGCCATTTTGAGGCCCTAAACGACGTTTTTTGGGTATGAAAGCGTCAGCGAATTTGCTAATCAAATTCGTCCCGACAGCTGTAGTCCTCGGATAGAGCTTTCTAATGATGTATCATGTGCGTCAAACGGAGATAGTATGCCAAAGTTACGCCCCCGGGAAGTTGAACCCTGCATTTACTAAAACGGGACCCACAGTTTTGGCGCTTCATCTCCTACGGTTAGGGTTTTGGAGCGTTTCGGATTCTACATTGTTTCTCAACAATAAATAGGCCCTCGAGCCTCATTGTAACGGTTCGAAGTTTGGGGAGCCGACATCTCTTCTCGGAGATAAGCACACCAGTGCCTAGCTCGCCGCATCTCCATTATGTACGCTTATTGTAGACGAGTTCGGGGCAGTGGCCGCCACATCTCTTCTCGGGGATATGCGCGATTGCCATGGCTCTTTTATTTCTGTGTACGCTGTGGGCTGCGAGCCTCAATGTAACACAGTTTAGAGGCCTACGTACGCTACATCTCTTCTCAGAGATACGCTACCAGCGCCCTAGCTTATTTCCATTATGTTTGTAAGCTTATTGCAGTCATTCTTTTATTAATAAAATGAAGCATTATTTCCGCTGCATCTCTGTATCTATGGTTATATCTGTATTCTGTTGCGTTCCTGCTTAAAATCCGGATCATCTTTGGAGTGTGACGGAACGATTAGTTATGGGCCGTCGATCTGCAGATCAGATCGACGATAGGGAAAGAATCAAGAGATGTCAATCGGAGGAGGCATTATGTTAAATGCACTCAATTAAAAACTTGCGATGCGATTAGTGCCTCGGGACCCTTAACACTTGGTCATGGGTGAAATTTATATGGAGTAAAAAGCGGAGGGCGGGGTTTATACATATGGGACCTAATCGCATCGGAAATTTTGATGCGGGTCTTACCCATTGTGAATTTCTCCGATGAGATTGCGCTTCGGGTCTTTTTAATCTACCCATTTTGACTTAAAAAATCATTGTATGGGTGCGTTAGACCAAAATTAGGATAAAAGGGTTTTTACAACTTAACAAAGGAAAATATTAATTGGGACGGGCTTATTTACAATGTTTTAGCGCCGGATGCAGGCCCACGGGTTATATGGAGTAATAATATGATCGGGGTTTATAAACACGGGGCTTAATCACATCAGAGGTTTTAATACGGAAAATGGACTTGTGCACTGCGAATTTGTGATGCGATTAGCACTGAAAGGGGTGAGCGCTTGGTTCTAGCACCAAGGTGTATGGAGGGGAAGTGGTCTAGGACTTAGCCCAAGGGGGCTTAATTCTATAATAAAAAATGGGTTTTTTATGATTTTTTCAATGTTTTTCAATGGATTTGGGGGTTTCGATATAGTTTAAAAATGAGTTTTAAACTATGTAAAAATGATTTTCATGAATGGAAGAAGGGGAATCATGAAAATAGAGGAGTTTTATGGAGAAAAAGGGGGAGAAAAATGAAGGTTAGTTTTTGAGCGGAGGAGGGGGAAAAAGGGGTTTTTTTGCAGCAGTCTTTTCTCATGAAATTAGTAGAATTTCAGAGTGTGAAATGGAAACAATAGTGAAGATTCGAACAGAGGCATGAGGCCTTCAAGAGTCTTCAAGATATAACATCTTTTATCAATAAAACTTGTTTCTTGAAGACTTCAAAAATGTTTTAGCCAGCATTTGATATAACAAATTTTATAGCTGGCTAACAAAGGCTCCACTTGGGGATGGTGTCTTCTTGAAGGCATCAAGAACTTCAGAATTGCATTCTCTGGGAGGCTGATTAGTGCCTCATCCATTGGGTTGCCCTTCCTTTGCTAGGATGATCTTGTTCTGAAAACATATTAGCAGCCATAAAAACAATGGATCTTTCATCAATAAGCTTTCTACCTACCCAATCCTACTGATATAACATTTTTTCTTCATTAGAGTGCACTTGGATTGGCAAACTCTTTTACAACATTTTATTCTTTTGAAGCATAAAATCTAATCTATTTCTACTCCTTATTTCTCCATGGACTCAGATTAAATAGTTGAGTCCATATGTTTCTCTACCTAAGCTACTAATCTGTTAGGATTAAACAGTCTAACAGATTTTTTGTTCTCTAATCTCTAAAACAAAAATTTAAAAATAGTCAAGTCAAGATTAAGCTGTTTGACTTGCTGTGATCTATGGCATAAAAACAAGCTGCACATAGACATTTATTTTGCAGAAAATTTAAAAAAAAATGGAAGGCTTAGGATCTGAAATTTCAAAGCACTTCCTTCATCTTTTTTCAACTCTGTTTTGATTTTTATTTGAGCTGTTCTTTGTTTGTTCTCTGGTTCAAATTTTGAGCTAATTAGAACTAGTTATACATCTTCTTTGACTCAGAGATTAAAACATATTGAGTCATTCTCTTTGGAAACTTAGGTTCAGATTTTGAGCATGTTTGAACCTTTAATTTCTATCATAATATATCTACTGATAAGCTAAGATTAAACAGTTTGGCAAATCAAATTCACTATCCTATCAGCAGAAAATTTAGAGCTAATTAGTCAAGATTAGGCTGTATGACTAATTAGAAGTGTGTTTTTTCAGGATTGGCATTTAAGCTTGCACACTTTCAGATTTGTTTCTCTTTTTTGGTATGGGGCTATACCTTTCTTGTTTTTACAATCTGCCCTCTTTTCTTTCTTTCACTGTTTTTATATTTTTGATTTTTATAACTTTGAATGCAATGGTGAATGAGATATTTATAATGAAAAAAAAAAAGGCTTTCAGAACATGACATGGGTCAAGAGAAGTAATGTTTAAGCATCCTGCCATTGACATGACCCCCAAACAATTTTTCTCCATTCAACTCTTGTAATAAATAGGCATTGTTACCAGCAGCTGAATGAATAGAGTGAGGACCAAGCCATAAGTTGTCAAATTTTCCATGCTTGCCCTTGTATTCCCTCCTTGAGTCCCACTTCAAAATTTTGTCCCCAACCTTGAAATTGCTGGCCTTTGTTCTTCTGTCAAAAAGATTTTTAATGTTGTCCTGATTTTGTAATGCTTTGTTATAAACCTCCTCCCTGGTTTGCTGAAGATGAATTTTTTGATTGATCCTTCTGATCATATCCTTATCTTCAGTTTGCAACTCTTGAATCAAATTCATAACTGGCACACTAAGGCTGGTTGGAAAAATTGCATCAGCGCCATACACAAGTTGGTAGGGTGACATTCCAATAGATTTCTTCAATGTTAATCTGTTAGCCCAAAGTGCATGCACAAGCTTTGTGTGCCAAGAATTATTGTTGTCTTCCAACAATTTCTTGATTATGTTCACTAAAATATTGTTTGAGGATTCTTCAAGTCCATTACCTTGAGGGTAATAGGCCGTGGAATGCCCTAGTGTTATCTGATACTTGTGACAGAACTCAACCATCCTCTTTGATCTAAATGCTGCTGCATTATCAATGATGATCTTGGTAGGACAACCAAACCTAGAGAGAATATTATTCTCTATGAATTTTATGATAACAGAATCATTAGCCTGCCTACAAGGAATGAATTCTACCCATTTAGTGAAGTAGTCTGTGGCAATGAGAATCCATCTATGCTGAGCTGAGGATGATGGATGGATTTCACCTATGAAGTCAAGTCCCCACTGTTGAAAAGGGGCTTCAACAGTGATTGGATGCAGAGGCAAGGGTAGCAACTTCCTTTTGCCTTCAAAAATTTGACATTTATGGTAGGAAATGATCATCTTGTGTACATCATGAAAGAGAGTAGGCCAATAGTAACCAACCCTCAAGATTTTTTTGGCTGTTGTTTTCTAGTATAGGTGGCCTCCACACTCCCCTTCATCGAACTCGTGCTTAACCTTCTATGCATCAAACTCAGGCAAACATTTAAGCAATATACCACTTGCATTTTTCCAATACAGACATCTATCTATAATGCAATTGTTTACAACTTTCAACTTTAGGAACCTTGCCTTTGTTTTTGTCAAACCAAGAGGTGCATTCAAATTAAGCAAAACGTAAAGAATATCAACATACCAAGAGGAATTCATAAAATGGTTTTCAACAATGGAAGTTGAGATTTCCTCTTGATCATCTAAAGCGTTAATCATATTAATATCAAGGACTTCAAAATTGGATTCAGCCATTAATCTAGCAAGACCTTGGCCTTTGATCAACTTAGTGGGTTTTATCTCCAAATCATATTCAAGGATAACAACAATCCACTTACCTCTCTTACCATCTGGGTCCTGTGTTAGAATGTCATTCACAACTGAATTTGGGACAAAGGAAATGATGTGTGAGTGAAGGATGTATACTCTAAAGTATTTCAAAGCCTTAGCCAAAGCAAAGGCTTGCTTTTCCATAATGTTATACTTCAAAGGAGCATCTCTCAAAGCCTTGCTAAAGAATGCAATAGTCTGCTCTCATCCTTGTGGATTTTTCTGTAAAAGGACAACAGCTATTGTATGTTCTGATGCAAATGAAAAAATATAAAAATCTTTTGAAAAATCAGGACTTGTTAGAACTGGTGTTTTGGTTAATGCTTGTTTCACCAGCTCAAAGGACTTCTTTGCTTCCAAGGTCCATTTTACCCCTGGATCCTTCTTCAACATGTTTGTTATATTCCTAAGGAGCTCAGCCAAGTTGGGGATGAACCTTCTAAAAAAGTTAATATTTCCAATGAAAGATTGCAACTCCTTGATGTTTCGATGATGTGAGATTTTCAAAATGGCTTCAATCCTCTTTGGATCTATCCTAATACCCTCTTCTGAAATAATGTGCCCAAGAAGTTTACCTTCTTGGAGACCGAATAGTGTCTTCCTAGGGTTTAAAGATATCCCAAACTTTCTGCATTTCTCGAAAACTCTTCTTAAATGTTCTAAGTGCTCTTCATCTGTTTTTTAAAACACAGTGACATCATCAAGGTATATAATGATGAAGAAGCCCAGTTCCTCCGAGAAGGCTATGTCCATGGCTCTATGAAAAATTTCTCCAGCATTCATTATACCAAAAGGCATTTTCACATACATGAAAGTGCCCCAAGGTGTAGTAAATGCTGTCTTTAATTCATCATCAAGGTGGACTAAAATTTGATTGTACCCTGAATAGCCATCAAGCAAAGAAATTCTTCTAGACCCTACCACCCTTTGTAAAATATGGTCCATCTTGGGAAAAGGGTAGTTGTCTTTTAATGAAGCTTTTTTTAAGTCTCTAAAGTCTATACAAAGCTTGATCTCTCCAGTTTTCTTCCTAACCAACACCAAATTAGACACCCACTCAGAATATCTAATAGGGACAATAATACCAGCATCGTACATTTTCATGATCTCCTTCTGAACCAAAGGCAACTGAACAGGGTTTATTCTACGTAGTTTCTATTTGAAGGGCTTTTGGTTTTCCTTGAGAGGGATTTTGTGCTGTATTATTTTAGTGTCATAGGATTTCAGATCTTCGTAAGTCCATGCAAAAACATTAGAAAATTATTTAAACAACTCTATTTATTTGAGTTTAATGTGAGCTGGTAAAGTCTTAGATAGTTTAATCATTTTCGATTTTTTCTCACTGCCTATATTGCACTCTTCTACTTCAGTCTCTACAAGTTCTAGTTTTGGCTTCTTAGCCACATCGTTAAAATCAAACAACTCTTCTAAAGGTGCCAGACCCTTTGGCAAACTTTCATCATTAGACTGCAGGGTTTCTAACTCCTCGGTTTCTAACTCTGTGTTCATCTCTGTTTCGTTTTCAAGTTTGCTAGATAACAGGTTCAAATTAGCAAGTTTAGGAGACCTTTCTTCATCAAGAAAATTTTCTTCACTAGGGCAGTCGGTTTCATAATATGAATCTGAACTTGGTAGTTCGAATTCGTTTCTGAACTGCATGAAGTCTTCTATTTGTTTGTCTCCGTCGAACACCTGCCAATATTTTTCGTTATCAGGAACGACTGGTCTAAATTTTATCTGAGTTGTGCAATCTTTAGTTTCATATGGCATTAAGCATGTTCTGGCTGTAAAGGCTAAGTTGTGGGCCACAACATTTCTTTTTCTTGGGAAAAAAATAATTTGGTACTCCTCAAAAGTTTTTAAAAGGTCGATGACATCGTTTTGGTAGGCCCTAAGTCTGGGATGATTTGCGTTATATTCTCCATTGACTTGCCTAATTACTAACTCTGAATCCCCATAGACATTGATTCTTTTGGCTCCTAATTTTTTCAACAAACGTAAGCCTAAGAGAAGGGATTCATATTCCGCAATTTTATTCGAACACTGGAAGTTTAATCTATAGGAAAGGCTTTCTGTGTGATTATTTTAGTGTTATGTATCTAGACCCATGCACCAGCGTTATTCCTAGTGCAGGATCCGTCGAAGTTCATACTCCACAGAGGATTAGTTTCGGGTTCGACAGTTGGGTCACTATCCTCTTCAACAAGCATGCTTTTGATTTGTTTCTGAATATCAGCACTTAGTTGAATTTGTTTTAATTCCTCTGGTTTCTCGTTAAGTTGAGGAATTTTTTCGTGACCATCAAGGTTAAAAAGCGATGGATGCATGATTTGTAGTTCAAGACTTGCGTTTGCTTTGATAAAGTTCACGGGTTTAGAAAATTGTTTAGACATTTCTATGGTGTTTACCTCCTCCTCTCTATCGGCCATTAAATCTGTTAAAGTGACTTGTTCATCCAATATTTCATCATTCAAAAGGATAAATGAGTCAAGTTCTGTGTTTACAGAATATAGGGGAGAGTTTTGCGGTCTGTCTTGACTAGTAACCATGTAATGCATATGGGACTCCCTGTAAAGTCTTCTTGTCTGATTGAAAAAAGGGATAGTCAGATAGGTCATGTCCATTTGCATAGTCCCTTGTAACTTAGCCCCCTATGATCTCAATAATAACATTCCATACTTTGGGGGTACATCAGCCACAACTATATCCATAACCAAACATTTGGCTGGAATCTGGGCTAAGTTAACGCAGAGGTCTTTAATTAAACCCAAACATTTTACTCTGCTGGAGTTGAAGGAGTACATGTCTTTATAAGGTCTAGTGATTTCTAGACCCAGGCTCTCCATCACAGCTTTTTGCATTAAATTATGAGAAGCCCCTGAGTCATGCATAGTGTTGGGGTTCCCATGTTTTGGCCAGATTGGCAAGACCAAAATATGAGACAACATCAAACCACTTTCAGACCTCAGGATCTAGCCCTCTTGGGTCCAGTGAGGGATCTCTCTATTATTGTTTAAGGTATATGTCTTTGAAGCTCAAGGGTTAAGATATTAGGCTAGTTATAGGCACATGGTTTGTTTGTTTGATTGTTTGTTTGGTTGCTGGTTATCAGGAAAGAAGGGTTCTATGTAAGACAAGGATGAGCAAAGAGGATTTTAGGCAGAGGTGAAATATTCCAGGGAGCATTCAAAACCATTGGGCAATGGAGTCAGGAAAGGATTTGCTTGCTAATCAATATGCAGGCTTTCAGTTGGGCTAGTCATCTAAAACACTGGATCTTAAAGATGATAGTGTGGTATGGAATGGTAGGGGAGGAGGAACAATGAAGGTTTAGAACACAAAGTTAAAGACCTGAGATCAGAGAGAGACTTTGAACTCTCAATGATTTGATCTCCAACTTGAGGGATCTTAGAAAGGCCAGCTGGTTGCATAAGGATCCTAGTGGACAGGGCTAACTCTAATCCCCAGTGTTCCCAAATCTTCCAGCTAAATCCTAACAAGAACATCTAAGAATAGATTCATTTAATTCATACATCAGCTAGCAGGCAATAACATCCACTACACTGTTTAAATAAACTAAAATAAATTCTTAGATAACACATTTAGTAGAAAACATCAAAGGCAAGGAGAGCAGAAACATAGGGTACCTAACAAGGGTAAATCCTATGCCAGATTTCTGATGCAAGCCAGTAGAAATGAAACGAAATGGAATGCAAGCTAAACACCAATACAAAGATAGATAAACATCACCACTGCTTTAGATCAGGATCCAAAGAAATGTGTTTGTCATATTAAAAAGCAACACCAGTCAAGTACAACATTGCCAATAGCTAGATACTCAGTCTGAAAACATCTTCCTCAGCCTATCTTACAACTTTACACAGAGACTTTTTCTCAAAAGAAACAGCTTGTAATTCTCTGATAATTGATCAACAACCTTTACAATGAGTTTCTTTGTGAATTTATAGCTCCGGTGGAGCAGGGAAGGTAGGTGAAACACTAAATGAAGCATTAAACTTAGAAAAGAAAGAGGGCCGAAGCCCATTCTATTTAAACCTCGTGCATTTATCTCTGGCACTCTTTTGGATGCAAGAGTGGTCTTCTTCAGGCTTCTATTTACTCTGGTATGTCTCTGATGTACTTTGGCTGCAATACTCTGTAGCACTTCTGGTGAATTAAACAAAAAATGTATAATCACGACGCTAAGATCTGCCATACTGTGCAACAAATGCAGCTGATAGCATCGAACTGTTGTAGGGGGAAAACTTCACTTGGACACAATGAAGATTGAAACAATAATGTGTACCATGTCCTTGCTCAGGAAGAAACGTTCTGCTGATTTGAAACCCTGATAGCATTGTTTTATGCGTGCTGGACCTTTCATGCAATCCATGATGTTTTTGAACTGGTACCTTTGCCTTCTAAAATCCCTGAAAAAGTGCAAAAATCTTCTATTTCTTGCCTTGAACTCTCTGCTGCTCCCGTACTATCTTTTTTCGTGAAATCTACGCTCTTAATGGCTCTGGGGAAGTTTTACAGAGTTCAAACCCTGTTCTTTTAATGCAAGTCTTGTCATGGCTCCTTCCCAGGCTTTTCTTCGTGATTTCGGCCTCTGAAAAAATGGTCCTTTTGCATATTTTTCCGCTGTAATAAAGACTGTGTAATCATGGCAGCTTTCACCATCTAATAACCCTGCAAAAATGAAAATATGTTAAGAAAAAAACATGGAGGTGGTGGATGCAATGGGGATGACGAGGATGGCCATGCAGACTGGTGAGATGGTGGAAAAGTGTGGGATTACGGTGGAAAATGCAGTGGGAGGCTTGCAGAACGGTGGTGCAGCATTTTAACGTAAAATATTAAAACCTGACCTTTGAACGCATATATGTACATGGACGGGTGAGAAATACGATGAAACTCGTGGAATTGGTGATGTGGCGGGACCAGTCAACGGTGGGACATGCAATCAAATCTGGACCGTCCGATCTTAGGAGGAGATCGACGGCTGGGGACATGGCGGAGGGCAACGGATAGTGGGCCAGGGGTACGGTTGCCTTGGGTTAACTTCCGCGCAAATTCATGGAGAAATCACAGTTGGATGGACGATAGTAGATTGGACGGTGTATATGCATATCGCGCCAAGTCAAATGCCGAATGATAACGCGCGATGGGGGGCTGGTTTTTGAACTGTGTCAGAGCCACATGTCGGGCGGTGAGTGGAATCGCTCCGAAAATAAAAATACCGCCCGCCTCCAAAAAGGCGGTGCGATAGAAACCACCGGTTTTTGAATAGTGCGCGGCTGCGGGGACCACCGGGCGGGTGAAAGGCTGACCGTTGATCTGTGGGAAAACGAACGGTGGATGCATGATCGGGGTGGCAAACAGAGTGAACGGTGGACGACGGGTGCGTTGCGAGACAACACTGACCGTCAAATCTCACACAGATCAACGACTGAGATTACAGCATGGGCCATTATAACAATAATTCAATCGCATAAGAGGTTTTGAGTTTACAAAGGTAAAGGGCATGTATGAAACCTCCGATTGCGATAAGCACCCTGGGGTTGGCGGGTGGGCCACATGGGGGGGAATACAGTTCAGGGGCTAGCCGAAAAGGGTTAAGACCCTTATAAGGTGGGAAATGGATTTTTTGCCCATTTTAATGCAATTTGAGGGCAGCATTGGGTAACGATAGAGGGAATAAGGAGAAATGGGCCAAGCAAGGGGTGTGTGCAGGATGTAAAGGGGATTTTGGGAGAATTTAGGGGATCAGAGGGAAATTTATCAAAGGCAAAGGCACAAGAGACTTCAAGGATGATGTGTCTTCAGGGGAGATGCATTCCTTGAAGGCTCAAAAATAATTTAGCCCCCTACTTTGCTTGTCAAAAATTTATATGGGGGCTAACAGTGGCTCCACATGGGGATGGCTTCTTCTTGAAGGAGTCAAGAATTCAGAGAATAGATCTTTGGAGTAGGCTGCTCGAGCCATCTTTCTTCTTCGATTTTTAGCTGCCACAATTATGAAGACGTCAATTTAGCAGAAACATTCCCAAACAATCTACCTACCCATCCTATAATCCTAGCATTTTCTCTTCCTGGATGCATTTGAGCTAGCAGACCCTTTACATCATTTTTATTTTTTACAAACAAGAAAATGAACCTATTCTATTTCTACCCTTATTACTCCATGAGACCAGATTAAATTTTTGGTCTCATATGTTTCTCTACCTAATCTAACATCTGCTGGGATTAAACTGTCTAGCAGATTTGTTATCTACATTCTACAACAGAAATTTAAAAACAGTCAAACTAGGATTAGACAGTCTAGTTTGCTATGGATCCAAGGCATAAAGACATTTTCACAGGGATAGAAACTTTGCAGAAAATTGAAAACAAAATCCTGAAGGCTTGAAATCTGAAGTTTGAAGCATCCTTCCTTCTTTTGTGACTCAAATTTTGAGTTTGTTAGAGTCACTTTCTTTTCTTCATTTCAGCTCTGATTTTGGGCTTGTTAGAGCTGATTCTTCTTTCTTCTTTGTTGGTCCAGGTTTTGGGCATGTTTGGTCCAGCTCTCTCTACTTTCTTTGGCTCAGGTTTTGATCATATTAGAGCCAATATTTGCATTTCAGAGGCTCATGTTTTGAGCATGTCTAAACCTCTCCTTTTCTCTCTCTATTTTTTTTTTTTTTTGGAACATTTTATCTTTTTCTTGAAAACAAACACTGAAATGGTATGTACAATGGAAATGGAAACTAGAAATTAGAAATCAGCAGAAGTAGTGTTTGAGCATCCTGCCATTGACAGGACCCCCAAACAGCTCTGTATCATCTAACTCTTGTAGAAAAAAGGCATTTGGACCCATAGTGGCCTGGATGATGTAGGGATCTTGCCACCAACTGTCAAACTTGCTGTGCTTTCCTTTGTCCTCTCTCCTTGAGTCCCACTTCAGAACTTTATCTCCAATTTTGAAATCAAAGGCCTTATTCCTTTTGTCAAATAACCTCTTTATATTTTCCTGAACCTTGATAGCTCTGTTATAGACCTCTTCCCTTGTTTGTTGGAGATGAATTGTCTGGTTTATTCTCCTCACCATGCTATCTTCTTCTGTCTGTATCTCTTGAACAAGTTTGATCACTGGTATCCCAAGGCTGGTAGGAAACACTGCTTCTATCCCATAGACAAGCTGGTATGGTGACGTGCTAATGGATTTCTTCGTTGTAAGCCTATCATCCCACAAAGCATGCACTAATTTGTTATGCCATGAATTTTTGTTCTCTTCCAACAGCTTTTTGATGATGGTTACTAGGCTCTTGTTTGATGATTCAACTAATTCATTTTCCTGAGGGTAATAGGCAGTTGAATGACCGAGTGCTATTTGATACTTGTGGCAAAAATCAACCATTTTCTTGGATCCAAAAGTAGCAACATTACCAATGATTATTTTCCTTGGGAAACCAAACCGAGAGAGGATATGACCTTCTAGGAACCTAATGATGACTGAATCTATGGCATTCATAGTAGGTATGGCCTCTATCCACTTAGTGAAGTAGTCTGTGGTTGTTAAGATCCATTTGTGTTGTGCAGAAGAAACAGGGTGAATTTCTCCTATGAAATCTAGGCCCCATTGCATAAAGGGACCTTCAACAGTGATGGGTTGCACAGGTAAGGGGAGGAGTTTTTTTTTTCCTTCAAAAATATGGCATTTGTGGCAGGCAATTATCATCTTATGGATATCATTGAAGAGTGTAGGCCAATAGTAGCTAGCTCTGAGTATTTTTTTTGCAGTGGCTTTCTAGTTCAGGTGATCTCCACAATCTCCTACATGGAAGTCTTGTTTAATCCTTTCTGCTTCAAATTTAGGTAAACATTTAAGCAATAGGCCATTTGGACTTTTCCAGTATAAGCCTTCATTCATTATGAAATAGCTTCTAGATTTTAGCTTTAAGAATCTGGCCTTGGTCTTTGATAGTTCAGGGGGGACATTGAGGTGTGTAAGTACATACAAAATGTCAGAATACCAAGGAGAGCTCTGAAACTTTTCTTCAACCGTGGGATCAGGCAATCCCTGCTGCTCATCCAAGGCATCTACCATGTTAATGTCAAGGGCTTGTAGATTTGATTCAACCATTAGTCGAGCTAAGCCATGACCTTTGATCAGTTTGGTGGGTTTTATCTCAAGGTCGTACTCTAAGATCACAGCAATCCATTTTCCCCTCTTCCCATCTGGGTCTTGGGACAAAATGTATTTAACCATTATGTTGGGTACATAGGTTATGGTGTGGGAATGCAATATGTACACCCTAAAGTCTTTCAAGGCCTTAACCAAAGCATAGGCCTGTTTTTCCATAATGTTGTATTTCAAGGGTGCGTCTCTGAGTGCTTTGCTGAAGAAAGAAATGGGTTGTTCCATTCCCTCTGGATTTTTCTGCAGTAGAACTACAGCTATTGTATGCTTGGAGGCAAATGAAAAAATCAGGAAATATTTTGAGAAATTTGGGCTGATTAGGACATGAGCTTGGGTGAGAGAAAGTTTAACTGATTCAAAATATTTCTTAGCTTCAACAGTCCACTTAAATCCTACACCTTTCTTCAACATGTTAGTCATATTTCTAAGGTGTTCAACTAAGTTGGGAATAAACCTCTTGAGGAAGTTGATTTTCCCAATAAAGGACTGTAACTCTTTGATATTTCTTGGGTGTGTGATTTGTAGTATTCCCTCAACTCTTTGTGGATCTATCCTAATCCCTTTCTGAGATATGATATGGCCAAGAAGTCTTCCTTCTTGCAGCCCAAATACAATCTTTTTAGGATTCAGTGACAGACCAAACCTTCTAAATTTTTCAAACACTTTTCTCAGGTGTTCTAGGTGTTCTTCCTCAGTCTTGGAATAGACTGTTATGTCATCCAGATAGATGACAATGAAGTGTCTTATTTCATCTAAAAAAGCTATGTCCATTGCTCTTTGGAAGGTTGCACCGGCGTTCATCAGTCCAAAGGCCATCTTCATATACATAAAGGTGCCCCATGGAGTGGTAAAGGCTGTCTTGAGTTGGTCTTCTGGGATTACTAAGACTTGGTTGTAACCTGAAAAACCATCTAGTAGGGAGATCCTTTTAGAGCCTACTACCCTCTGAAGAATATGTTCCATTTTTGGCAAAGGGTAATTGTCTTTGAGTGAGGCTCTATTAAGATTCTTGAAATCTATGCACAATCTGATCTCCCCTGTTTTCTTTCTCACAGCCACTAGGTTTGATACCCAATCAAAGAACCTCACAGGCATAATTATACCTGCCTCATACATCTTCTTAATCTCTTTTTCCACTGCAGGCAATTGTTTTGGATTTATTCTGTGAAGTTTTTGTTTGAAGGGCTTCTAATTTTCTTTCAAGGGTATTTTATGTTGTATTATGTTTGTGTCATAGGCCCTTAAGTCCTCATAACTCCAAGAAAACACATCGATGAATTCCTTGAATAAGTTAATGTATTTATTTTTCACGTTTGCAGGCAGGGACTTAGCCAATTTGATCATCTTGGGTTTATCTTCAGTGCCTATGTTGCATTCCTCAACATCAGAGTCTGCATGTTCAATAGTGGGCTTTTTTGCTACATCATCGAAGTCAAAAAGGTCTTCTAAAGGTGCTAGACCTCGGGGTATGTTCTTATCTTTGGTCTGCAGTACCTCTACTTCTTCGCTATCTGCGTTTTCACATTTTCCGTTTGGATTTCCAATCTGTTCATTTAAAGTGTTTATTTCTATATTACAGGATGGTTCTTCCTCATCTGAGGATTCTTCACCTAGGCAGCTACTGTTAGATTTAGAGTCTGAATCAGAAAATTCAAACTCGTTTATGCCTACCAGGAAATCTTCAATCTGTTTATCTCCTTCAAAAACCTGCCAATATTTTTCATTGTCCGACACTGCAGGTCTGAATTTGGTCTGAATGATGATCTGTTGGTCATTGGGAGGCTTCTAATACGAACTAGCCATGCAGGCCAGTCCATTTGCAATTGCGTTCTAGCTCCTAGGGACAAACACCAGCTCGTATTCTACGAAGGTTTTCAATAAATCCATAGTGTCATTCCTATATGCTCTCAATCTAGGATGTTTCGCTGTATATTCACCATTCACCTGTCTAATGATCAGCTCAGAGTCCCCATGCACAATTATCCTACGAGCTCCTAATTTTCTCAATAGGCTTAAGCCTAGGATAAGAGCCTCATACTCTGCAATATTGTTTGTACATTTGAAGTGCAGGTTGCAGGCATGGCTCTCTGCGTAATCACTCTCCGTGTTATGTATCCACACTCCTACCCCAACAGTTCTCTTGGTGCGTGACCCATCGAAATTCATTTCCCATAAGGTTCCATTCTTGGGTTTATCATCGTTTCGTTCTTGGTGTGGTTTATGAACTTGAGAAGGGTGACTAATCAGCTGACTGCATTCTGCTTCTGGTTCACTTTGAGTTCTTGTTTCAGTGCACTGTTCTGAGTTTCCTATATCACTCTGCTCCGAGTCTAGAGTAGCCATTATGTTAAAGTCCATGGGCTCTGTTTCCTTGTTTGTATCTCTGTTTTTGGACTCTGACCCTTCTGAGGATTCATCATTACAAAGGATAAAGGAGTCTAGGTCTGTATGTACAGAGTATAAAGGAGATTTTTCAGGATTTTCAGGGCTACTGACCAGAAATTTCATTTGTGCTTCTCTGTATAGTCTTCTAAGTTGGCCAAAGATTGGGATTGTGGCATAAGCCCCATCCATCTGCATTGTTCCTTGTAGCTTGGCTCCCCATGATCTTGATAATAACATGCCATACTTGGGTGGCATATCAGCCACCATAACATCCATGACCATACATTTTTCTGGAATCTGGGTAAGGCTTACACACAGGTCTTTGATTAGGCCCAGACATTTTACTCTGCTAGAGTCAAATGAATATAAGTCTTTGTAGGGTCAGGTTATCTCTAGGCCTAACCTTTCCATCAATACCTTAGGCATCAGGTTGTGTGAGGCCCCAGAGTCATGCATTGCATTGTGGAGGATCTTATCATTGACATTGAGACTGATATAGAAAGGGGGCACTACCCCTTCTTGAAATTTCCCTTCAATTTTGGGACCAAACAGGAGAGCTGGTTGGTTATCACTCAGATTTATAGTGTCACTATTCTCACCTAAATTTAATGCTTTCAAAATTTGGCCTTTATATACATCCTGAGTGGCAAGCTTAGAGAGTGGGACGGAGATTTTAATTTTTGCAATCTCACTTTCCAAATTGAAAGTGGACTGACTCTTTGGAATGTGCAACTCTGTTTTGTTAGTCACCACCTTAGTGGCTGAATCAGTGTGTTGATTCTTGTTATGTACAGTGTTGATGACATTTTTATCAGGAGCACTAGCTGTAGTGCTAGTGCTGCTAGTTGGTTTATCTTGTTTATCAGTGTTTTGGTTGTCTTTTTCTTTGTTCTTCCCAGAATTCTCAGCTGCTGATTTGTTACTTTCAGCAGTTACTTTAGAAGTTCTCTCAGGCCTTTTCTTGATGGTAACTTCAGAAGCTTTTGGTTTGGCAGTGTCTAGGCTCTTTTTGCTTCTAAGTTCATATTGCCTGACCTGTATGATGGCATCTTCAAATCCAAGTCTGTAATCCTCAGATTCTGATCTTTCCTCATCCCAATATGAGGGTGAGGGCTGATCTTCTTTTGTGTAATATTTATGGATTGAATCTTCTGTTTCAAACATTTTTATTGTGTTTCCCTTAGACTCTTCCATGATTCCCTCATCTTCATCAAGAAAGTTCTCTTGGAATGGGGGAATAACTTTTTGATCTGATTCTCTTTGTCTATTGGGAGTGGTGTTGTTTCTTCTAAAGTTCTAGTTTTGGTTTTGATTTTTGTTTAGGTTACTAACTGTGAAAAACATTTTTTCCATCATTTGTTGTAGCTTTTCTACGTTTTTGGATAAGCGGTCATTATTGGGGTCGGATGTGGAAGCTACATTGTCATCTCTATATGTTACCCTTTTCTCAGCTCTCAATCTTGATTTTTTCTCAATAAGATTTTCCTCTACACCCACTGCTCCCTTTTGCATGTCTTCCAATGTGTTGTACTCCCTCTCCCTAAGCTGGTAGGCCATATCAGCATCCAGGCCTTCAGGGTATTTCACTAAAACCATACCTAGGGGAGGTTTCATGTGTGAAGGACGAGCATTATAAATGTTGTTAAACCTTGTAGAGTAGGCCTGGCCACTCTCTCCTACATTTCTTTTCAGGTTCTTGTATTCTGCTAGGATTTGGAGAGGATTTTCCTTAACTTCCCATTTGTTTATGAAGGTCTGATATAAAGCAGGAATATCTTGGATACTATTAGGAGGTAGGCCCTTAAACCATTTTTTCACATCACCTCCTAAGCTCTGGGCAAAGATTCTCATTTTGACTGTTTCATCATCTATTTCCATGTTGTCAAAAGAATCTTCCATCATATCTACATGGTGCTGAGCTGTGGTAGACTCTTTTGCAGTGAAGTGTGGGATCTTTGATTGATAATCATTGGGTAAGGGTACTAGAGGCTGAGGTAAAACCAGAGATGCATACCAAGCTGCCATGATGATGTTTTGATGAGGTAAGGGGTTGACTTGAGTAGGCGGTATATGGATGAGAGGGATGCTAGGACCAACAAAAGTCTGTTGAGCATATTTAGGATGACTGAGCCCCAAGTTTTGAATGAAGTGAATATCAGGAGGTGTAGATGGAGGGGTTTGTCTATCCCAAATGTGTTTATCACTTTGAGGTGGTGAACCAAGGAACTCGAGATCTAGCTGGTCTAGGACACTAAATGACCTAGCTCTTGGTGGTCTATTCTGTAGGTCTAGGTCAAACACTGAGTTTGATAGAGATGTAAAGTATTCTGGAGTAGAGTTAGCTCTATGGATGTGGCTGGAAATAGTTGGTCTTTTAGGTGCAGGAGATCTCTTGAGGATTCTCTCAGGGGGCTCAACTATTTCAGGAGGGTTTGGGTTGGGATAAGCTCTTGTGTGAATGGTTCTTGAAGCCAAAATGCTATTTTCCAACAGATCAACTTAACCATACTTGTTACTTCTATTGTGGTTAATGTTGTATTGGGCGCTGGTCTCCCAGTGGAGTCTTATGTGAAACCAAGATAATCAGCAGGCCTACTGATCACCAGTGGAGTCTTTAAATTGTTTAAGAATTATGGAGACGCTAGGTGGAAGGTTTTAGGATACTTCTGGAGGGTGCACTGTCCACCACAGTGCTTATGAGATGTCTCTTTTCAAGGATATCTTCACAACACAACAAACTCTAACCAAAGATTGACTGGGAGGCTTTTACCAGATAGGTCACCTCTGAAAGAGTGTGAGATCTGGAGGCTGCCTAGCCCTTTCCAGACTCTGTCTAAGAGTGTGGGAGAAAACACAACAAATGGTATAGAGGTTGATCCGTGAATAGGGGTGTTTAACTGCCAAACTAACCAAAGATTGTGGGTATTTTTTAGTCAATTTAGTGTGTCCTAAATTGCTACATTAATTTATCAATCTGGGATTCGTAAGCTGATGAAGTGTGGCGCACTATATGTGCAAGATAACCTATCTCTTACTTTTTGGTTGTTTTTGGATTTTTTTATGAAATTCTGAAAAACAAGTATGGAGACAAATATTCAAGACAACAATTTCTTTCTAATGATTTTCCAAACTTTCAAAAGAATTTTAAAAACACACAATGACAAAATTAATTCTTCAAAGAAAATGAAATTGCATCACTACTCTAGTCAAACAAACAATGAACTACTGATCATGAAACTCATTATTCTTGCTTTTGTTCAAACACAAAAGAAAATATGCTTAAAGAAATCCAAAGGTTGCAACAAAGTAAATCTCAAAAGAAACAGCTTGTATTTCTCTGATAACTGATCAACAACCTTTACAATGAGTTTCTTTGTGAATTTATAGCTCCGGTGGAGCAGGGAAGGTAGGTGAAACACTAAATGAAGCATTAAACTTAGAAAAGAAAGAGGGCCGAAGCCCATTTTGTTTAAACCTCGTGCACTTATCTCTGGCACTATTTTGGATGCAAGAGTGGTCTTCTTCAGGCTTTTATTTACTCCGGTATGTCTCTGATGTACTTTGGCTGCAGTACTCTATAGTACTTCTGGTGAATTAAACAAAAAACGTAGAATCATGACGCTAAGATCTGCCATACTATGCAACAAATGCAGCTGATAGCATAGAACTGCTGTAGGGGGAAAACTTCACTTAGACACAATGAAGACTGAAACAATAATGTGTACCATGTCCTTGCTCAGGAAGAAACATTATGCTGATTTGAAACCCTGATAGAATTGTTTTCTGCATGCTGGACCTTTCATGCAATCCATGATGTCTTTGAACTGGTACCTTTGCCTTCTAAAATCCCTGAAAAAGCGCAAAAATCTACTATTTCTTTCCTTGGACTCTATGCTACTCCCGTACTATCTTTGTTGGTGAAATATGCACTCTTAATGGCTATGGGGAAGTTTTACAAAGTTCAAACCTTGTTCTTTTAATGCAAGTCCTGTCATGGCTCCTTCCCAGGATTTTCTTTGTGATTTCAGCCTCTGAAAAAATGGTCCTTTTGCATCTTTTGCCACTGTAATAAAGACTATGTAATCATGGCGGCTTTTACCATGTAATAACCCTGCAAACATGAAAATCTTTAAAAAAAACACATGGAGGTGGTGGATGCAACATGGATGACGAGGATGGCCATGCAGACTGGTGAGATGGCGGAAAAATGCGGGATTACGGTGGAAAATGCAGTGGGAGGCTTGCAGAATGGTGGCGAAACATTTTAACGTAAAATATTAAAACCTGACCTTTGAACGCATATATGTACATGGACGGGTGAGAAATACGATGAAACACGTGGAATAGGTGACGTGGTAGGACTGGTCAACGTCGGGACATGCAATCAAATCTGGACCATCTAATCTCAGGAGGAGATTGACGGCTGGGGACATGGCGGAGGGTGACAAATAGTGGGCCAAGGGTACGGTTTCCTTGGGTTAACTTCCGCCCAAATTCATGGAGCAATCACCGTTGGATGGACGATCGCAGATTGGACGGTGTATATGCATATCGCGGCAGGTCAAATTCCAAACGATAACGCGCGATTGAGGGGCGGTTTTTGAACAGTGTTGGAGCCACATGTCGGGTAGTGAGTGGAATCGCTCTGAAAATAAAATATCGCCCGCCTCTGAAAAGGCGGTGCGATAGAAACCACTGATTTTTGAATAGTGCGTGGCTGCAGAGACCACCGGGCGGGTGAAAGGCTGACCGTTGATCTGCGGGAAAACGGACGGTGGATGCGTGATCGGGGTGGCAAACGTAGTGAACGGTGGACGATGGGTGCATTGCGAGACAACGCTGACCGTCAGATCTCACACAGATCGATGACTGAGATTACAGCACGGGCCATTATAAAAATAATTCAATCACATTAGAGGTTTTGAGTTTACAAAGGTTAAGGGCACGTATGAAACCTCTGATTGTGATAAGCGCCCTCGAGCTGGCTGGTGGTTCTAGCGCCAGGCCACATGGGGGGGAATACAGTTCAGGGACTAGCCGAAAAGGGCTAAGACCCTTATAAGGTGGGAAATGGATTTTTAGCCCATTTTAATGCAATTTGAGGGCAACATTGGGTAACGATAGAGGGAATAAGGAGAAATGGGCCAAGCAAGGGGTGTGTGCAGGATGTAAAGGGGATTTTGGGAGAATTTAGGGAATCAGAGGGAAATTTATCAAAGGCAAAGGCACAGGAGACTTCAAGGATGATGTGTCTTCAGGGGAGATGCATTCCTTGAAGGCTCAAAAACAATTTAGCCCCCCACTTTTCTTGTCAAAAATTTATAGGGGGGCTAACACATAGCATTGTGCAAAATCTTGTCATGAACGTTTAAAATCACGTAAAAGGGAGGAACAGGTCCCTCTTGATATCTACCTTCAATATTTGGACCAAAAATAAGCTCTGGTTGGTCATCGTTAAGATTGACTGTGTCATTGTTATCCTCTATGTTTAAAGCCTTCAAAATTTGGGTCCTATATACATTTTGGGCAGCTAACTCAGTTAAGGGAATGGAGATTTTGATTCTTGAAATTTCTGTTGGAAATATTGTCATTGATGGCAAAGGATGTGGCAAAGGAATTGGCAACTAAATGTAGCAGAGAAGGACAGAGAAAGAATGCATCTACAATTTGAGCTTGCTGCAGCGTATCGGGCCAAGGAGCAGGGGACAAGCAATGAATTGAAAGTTGTCCAGAGACAGTATAAGAAGAAAAAGGCCATCAAACAGAAAAAGGTTCTGCATTTTCTGTGAAATATATATATATATATATATATATATATATATATATATTCTTGATAGAATTCAGAAGGAAGGATAGTAGAGTCCCTGTGGACAACTTTGAATCATTGTCCGTAAACATCATAAACCTTGTGGCAAGGATTCGAAATTAAAGATTTAGTGTATAAATTGAAGGAATTAATCGTTGCAGAGATATGATGATTATAGAATATTACAGTGATCAGCTTGCAGAATCAAGAACTTGAATGTGGAAGCGGAACTGTGACAGGATAGGAAGCAAAATTGAAGAAAGAGTGACATTGTGTTGTGTCGAGGTCGGAAGGCAGCAACCGGTGTAAAGAATGTATGTTAAAAGACTCAAATGAAAATTGTGAACAGAGCGTTAAATTTAGCAATGGATCTATAATAAAAGGCAAAACATTAAAGCGCAACTTAATTATAATAATACATTTAAAAGGTGATGGAACCCTGCGTGGAAGAGCGGAACCATGACCGAATGAATAGTGAAGGTGGTTTACGGTTTTCATCGCACCACCTATGTAGAGTAAGCGGTATTTCCTGGTTGAGGAGCGATTCCATAGAGTGCTCAACACGCGTCCCTGTACGACTTCATAAAACCACTTTTCACTGTGCGCCATTGCGCGTTATAGTTTGACCCAAGACGCCCAACAATATTGTTGAGCGCCGTTGATCTGAGAAGGGGTTATCGGAAGGTCATGACATGCATATACGCCGTTGATCAGGAAGCTTGCTAATCTAACGGTGATCGGACGTTGGACTTGCGCGAATTTTACTTATGATACCGTGCACGTATTTGATTGGCTATTGACTATATTTGTGGGCCCGGGGTCAAACGTTTATCATATTTTGTGAAAGCATTAATATGTGAAAGGTTAACCTTAATCCTAAAGTTAAGTTCAAAAGTGTTAAATTAATTATTTAATTACCAAGATCAATAGAACAATGAGAGTTATGGAGACCCTGCTGGATTATCTATTTTGACCCCGTCCAAGAATACCTTTAGCAAGTGAATGGTTTTGACCCAAGGTTTTAATAAAGGCGAAAACTATATAATGTGATGAGGATTATGAAGAACCGTGTGCAAGTGAAAGGGTTGATAATAAACGAATCTCTTTTAGAGATATCTGTATGAATAAACCCTGATATATCTAAATCTATGGTGCACCTATGAATATGACGATCAGATGATGATTAATTCCTGGTTTAATCGACTGACGAAATCATGAAAAACATGTGCATACGTAAGGGTGGTGAATGAATAAAGTTCTCGAAGGAATATCTGTATGGGCAAACTTTGTTCTTAACTGAAAAATATGAAACTACGATGCACCCATGGATATAATGATCTGACGATGATGAATCTCTGGTTTTGAATGACGGACGAAGTCATGAAGAACTGGTGTGAGTGTACTGAATGAATAAATCTGGTGGCCAGCAAGGTATGTCAACTGGAAACTAGTGGATCCAGTGTGAAAATTGATGAAACGTGGTCTGTAGTGATGCTGAGGGTCAAAGCCTTCAGAGAGGGGGTTGTAGCTCCCTTCCAGTGATAGCTGGTAAACGAGAGCAGGGGGTAGTAGCTCCCTTCCAAGAGAGGCTGGTAAACGAGAGCAGGGGGTAGTAGCTCCCTTCGAGGAGAGGCTAGTAAACGAGAGAAGGTTGTAGCCTTTTGCAGGTGTGTGCCTGCGTGCTGGTATAAGTCTGCACCAACATATATTGTAAGAAGTTTTCTCTATAATAAATATTGAAGACTGAGATTACAACAGTGGTGGTTTTCTCCCGAATTGGGTTTCCACCTTAAATCCTGGTGTTCATATGTGTTGTTTATGTTTGATGGTTTGTTCTATTATTTATGTTCATGCTTAATGCTTATCTGATGCAATGCTCTAAGTAAAGACATAATAAGATATCTGGACATACATGTTAGATGTAGTACTGTAACATATGGTTTTAAGAGAAAGAAAAGAAAAATTGTTCAGTCCTAAATACTGATTCACCCCCCCTCTCAGTATTTTTCCCAACAATTGGTATCAGAGCAGGTCCTTCTGAAAAAGCTTAGCCGCTAGAAGGAAGATCAAGCAAGATGAGCAATCAAGATGGAACAACATCTATCAGGCCTCCGCTCTTTAATAGAAACAATTTAATCTTCTAGAAAACAAGGATGAGATCCTATCTTCAGTCTCTGGGAGAAGAGGTATGGGCAATTGTTGAAGGAGGATATCAATATCCAGCTGCAGTACCAACAAATCCGACGGAAAGAAAGAATTATGAAACAAATGCAAAGGCGGTCAATGCTCTATTGGGAAGTCTAACTGAATCAGAATTTGTCAAAGTCATGCAGCTGAATACAACCAAGGCAATATGGGACAAAATTATTCTAAGTTATGAAGGTGATGCAAAGGTAAAAAGTGCTAAACTCCAAACTCTCAGAATTCAATATGAGAATCTAAAAATGGATAATGAGGAGAGCATTACCAATTTATTTTTACGTCTTGATGATATTGTAAATCGTATGAGAAATCTGGGAGAAACAATAACCGAATCTACTTTGGTTGAGAAAGTCTTAAGATCACTAACGACAAAATTTGAGTCAAAAGTTTCTGCTCTTGAAGAAAAGCAAGATCTTAAAAATCTTACTGTGGTGCAACTTCGTGGCATACTAACTGCATATGAAATGAGAAGAGGAGGACCATCTGAAGTCAAAGAAGTAGTCTTTAGAACTTCTACAAAAAGGAAGGAAGTACAAAAAACATAAGGATCAGGATATATCTCAGAAGAAGATGAGATAAACTTTGTAAAGAAACTTCAACTTGGCACAGGACGGTTCAGAGGTAAGCTTCCTTTCAAATTTTTTGATTGTGGAAGAGTTGGTCATTATGCTGCTAAGTGTCCTCATAAAGAAACACATAAAAAGGGGAAGGAAGTAGCAAGAAGGAATAAGAATCGTTTTAGCACTAGAAACAATTACTATACTCATGAAGACAGTGATGGGTTATTTGATAGTGAGGAAGAATGTGAACAAGATCTTAGACTTCTCATGGCATTTGAAAAAGAATCTAGAGAAGAAAAGGATACTTTTGTGGATGATCTAGAAGACAGTGATTTTCTTGATGAAAACAATAAACTCAAAATTTGCTTAGAAGAGAGTAAAATAACCATAGAAACTCTGAAAAATCAGCTTGAAGATAAAGAGAAACACAATGAGAAATTAGAGTGTGAAGTAGTAAGTTTAAGAAAAGAACTTGAGAAAGTAAAGACTCTGAATCTTAGATTTGCTAAAGGATCTGAAACATTAGATGAGATTATCAAGGTACAACGTTCTCCTCTTATAAAGACAGGTCTTGGATATATTGGAGAATCTTCTCAGGCTTCAGCACCAAATTATCTAAAAGCAGTTACAGCTGGTTTAGAACATGCTGCCACTCAGCAAGGGAATAAAGAATCTTTACAGGGAAAGCATGATCATCTCAATTCAAAGAACACTAACAGGAATGTCTTTCAAAGAAACACCAATAAACAGGTAAATTCATGTGGAAGATTTTATGATCGCAGAAATTTCTTCTTCAATGGACAATGTTTCTCATGTCACAATTTTGGTCATAAAGTTGTTCAATGTGTAGCATATAAAACTATCATGACAAGAGAAGCAAGAAAGAAAAGAATTGATATTGAAACAAAGAAGAATACCTATAACAACTTTTCTCCTCTTCAAAATGAAGTTGAATGTGCTTATTACATTAACTTTGGCCATGAAGAATCTGAATGCAGGAGCAAAGTTTAGCCAAAATAACATGTTCCTTCAAGCTCCAAAGTATGGAAAAAGAAGGAATTACAGGTTGAAAATTGTGTCATAACGGTGTTTGCAGAAGATGAAGAAAACCAATGGTACATTGATAGTGGATGCTCAAGATACATGATAGGTGATAAAACCAAACTTCTTGCATATAGTGCTCTAGAAAAAGAAAATAATGTTACATTTGGAAATGATACTCTTGCAGTCATTAGGGGAAAAGGGTCTGTTTTTCTAAAAGAAAAGGTGAAAGCTAATGAAGTAATGTATGTGGATGGATTAAAGCATAACTTGTTAAGTGTAAGTCAAATGTGTGATCAAGGAACTGAAGTTGTCTTTAGTTCAAAAGAATGTGTGGTACGTGATCTTGATACAGGTAAAGCAATTATAAAAGGAAAAATAACTCCAAGCAACCTGTATGTATTGAAGAACTGCAAAGAACAATGTTACTTGAGTAAATCTTCAGAAAATTGGCTATGGCATAGAAGTTTGGGGCATCTGAGCTTCTCTCAAATCAACAAATCAAGCAGACTTAAAGCTGTTCGTGATCTTCCCAATATTACTCTACCTGAAAATATCATATGCAAATATTGCCAATTTGGTAAGCAAACCAGAGTACAATTTAATGCCAAGGAAGGATCATCAAGTAAGCCTCTTGAACTCATTCATACTGAAATATGTGGACCTATGTTGAAAAAGTCACCACGTGGTGAAGAATACTATATCTTATTCATTGATGATTTCTCTAGAATGTGTTGGATTGGGCTGCTTAAACACAAAGATGAAGCATTTGAGAAATTTCAGATCTTCAAAGCACTAGTTGAGAATGAATTAGAATTAAAAATCAAGTGTCTCAGATCTGATCGAGGAGGAGAATATACATCCAAAGAATTTCTTGAATTCTGTGAACAAAATGGCATAAAAAGATAGTTCTCTATAGCTGGCACTCCACAACAGAATGGTGTTGCATAAAGAATGAATAGAACAATTCAATAAATGGCTAGAGCTATGCTTGATGATTCCGGAACACCTGACACGTTTTGGGGAGAAGCAACACATACAGCAGCAAACATTCTCAACAAAGCACATGTTCATGTAAATAGTGATAAAACTCCATATGAACTCTGGTATGGTAATCCTCCCACTATAAAGAATTTTAGAATTTTTGGAAGCAAATGCTTTATCAAGAATAATGATGAAAAACTTGGCAAGTTTGAACCCAGAGCAGATGAAGTAATATTTCTTGGTTACTCCTCTAGGAGTAGGGCATATAAATGTTACAATAAAAGACTTCAGAATATTGTTGAATGTATTGATGTTGTTATTGATGAGTCTCCTACAGCTCCAAAAGAAGAAAAGAAAACAACAGATGAAGATGATGATGACACATATCCTTCTACATCAAACAGTAATGATACAAACAATGAACCCAGTGAAGAACCCGAAGATGATTTGTCTGAAAAGGCTCCATCCAGATATCTTCAAAAGAATCATCCAGAATCTCAAATTTTGGGAGAAAAGGGATCAGGTGTACAAACAAGAAGGACTCTTGTGGGATCTTCTAGCAATCTGGAATTTCTGTCCACTATTGAACCTCACAGTGTTAGTCAAGCTAGCAAAGATGAATGTTGGATTCAAGCCATGAATGAATAGCTTGATCAAATTGAAAAGAATCACACTTGGGAATTAGTACCAAGACCTCATGACAAAAATGTCATTGGAACTAAATGGATATTCAAAAACAAGTTAAATGAGAATGGGGATGTTATAAGAAATAAAGCCAGACTTGTTTGCAAGGGGTATGCTCAACAAGAAGGTATAGAATTTGAAGAAACTTTTGCTCCTATAGCTAGACTTGAAGCCATAAGAATGTTTCTTGCTTTTTCAAGCTTCCAGCAAATCAAAGTTTATCAAATGGATGTTAAATCTGCTTTTCTCAATGGTGATCTAGAAGAAGAAGTTTATATAGAACAACCAGAAGGATTCATTTTGGGAAATGATGAAAAACTTGTTTGTAGACTTAAAAGGCTCTATATGGTCTCAAACAAGCTCCAAGGGCATGGTATTATCGTCTTGACAAATATCTTCATCAACAAGGATTTTCAAAGGGGTCTGCTGATAGCAACTTATACACAAAAACTGAAAATGATAAACTATTGATTGTGGTTGTATATGTTGATGATATCATTTTTGGAAGTAATGAAGAGTCTATGAGTCAAAAATTTGCTTCTGATATGCAGCAAGAATTTGAAATGTCTTTACTTGGGGAACTAAAATTCTTTCTTGGATTGCAAGTGCAACAAGCAACAGATGGCATTTTCTTATCACAAGCAAAATACCTCAATCAAATCCTGAAGAAGTATGGCATGGAAGATTGCAAACCTGTAAGTACACCAATGATAACCGGATGTAATCTCAGTTCTAGTGATGATTCCCCTACGGTGAATCAACCAGAATACAGATCTATGATAGGAAGTCTACTTTATCTCACTGGGACAAGACCAGACATTATGCATGCAGTTGGGCTTGTTGGATGGTTTCAAGCCAATCCAAAAGAGTCTCACCTTCAGGTTGTGAAAAGAATATTCAAATATCTACAAGGAACTCAAGATTTTGGACTATGGTATCCAAAGAATGTTGATCTTACTCTTCATGCATACACTAATGCAGATTAGGCTGGAAGTGTTGATGATCCGAAAAGCACTAATGGTGGTGCATTCTATATGGGGCCCCGGTTAGTATCTTGGTTCAGCAAGAAGCAAAGCTCCATTGCCTTATCTACAGCAGAAGTAGAATATGTGGCTGCAGCATCATGTTTCACTCAACTTCTCTGGATGATGAAAACCCTACAAGACTTTCAAATCAAATTTTCACCTCCTATCTCCATTATGTGTGATAATACAATTGCCATTAGTATCTCAAAGAATCCTATTATGCATTCCAAGACCAAGCACATTCCCATCAAATATCACTTCTTACGTGAACAAGTGCTTGAACAAAAGGTGAAATTGGATTATGTTTCCTCCAAAGAACAAGTAGGTGATATATTTACCAAACCTCTACCCAGGGAAGCGTTCGAATATCTCAGACAGAAACTGGGAGTAGTCTCTACCATGCAGAGGATCAGGTCTACTTAAATACAGAAGATTAAATTGGTTGTGAGGTGTTGTTGGGCATCTCTGAATGCACAGGCTAAGGGGGAGCATTGGTTATATGAAAAGGATGCATTGTTGGCATTTATAAGTCATCTTGTTATATTATGAAGATGCAGCATGATCTCAGGGGGAGCATGGTATTGTCAAATCTTTTCCATTGATGTCAAAGGGGGAGGAAAAGAAACAAAGGGCTTCTATAAGACAATCAGAGGAAGAGTATTGCCATCAATGCCAAAGGGGGAGATTGTTGGAAATATTGTCATTGATGGAAAAGGATGTGGCAAAGGAATTGGCATCTAAATGTAGCAGAGAAGAACAGAGAAAGAATGCATCTACAGTTTGAGCTACAGAAAGCAGTATCAGTCAAGGAGCAGGGACAAGCAGTGAATTGAAAGTTGTCCAGAGACAGTATAGGAAGAAAAAGGCCATCAAACAGAAAAAGGTTCTGCATTTTCTGCGAACTATATATATATTCTTGATAGAATTTAGAAGGAAGGATAGTAGAGTCCCTGTGGACAACTATGAATCGTTGTCCGTAAACATCATAAACCCTGTGGCAAGGATTCAAAATTAAATATTTAGTGTATAAATTGAAGGAATTAATGGTTACAAAGATATGATGATTATAGCATAGTATAGTGATCAGCTTGCGGAATAAAGAACTTGAATGTAGAAGCGGAACTGTGACAGGATAGGAAGCAAAATTGAAGACAGAGTGACATTGTGTTGTGTTGAGGTCGGAAGGCATCAACTGGTGTAAATAATGTATGTTAAAAGACTCCAACGAAAATTGTGAACAGAACGTTAAATTTAGCAATGGATCTATAATAAAAGGCAAAACATTAAAGCGCAACTTAATTATAATAATACATTTAAAAGGCGACGGAACCCTGCCTGGAAGAGCGGAACCATGACTGAATGAACAGTGAAGGTGGTTTATGGTTTTCATCGCACCACCTATGCAGAGTAAGCGGTATTTCTTGGTTGAGGAGAGATTCCATAGAGTGCTTGACACGCGTCCCTGTACGACTTCACAAAACCACTTTTCATTGTGCGCCATTGTGCGTTATAGTTCGACCCAGGACGCCCAGCGATATCGTTGAGCGTCGTCGATCTGAGAAGGGGTCATCGGACGATCATCATTTTTTGAAGGTGTGCGAAGATTAACACAGGTACAGCGGACCATCGCACGTTAACGTTTGGCATCGGAGGTTGAGCGATATGCATATACGCCGTTGATCTGGAAGCTTGCTAATCTAACGGTGATCAGACGCTGGACTTGCGCGAAATTTACTTATGATACCGTGCGCGTATTTGATTTGCTATTGACTATATTTGTGGGCCCAGGGTCAAAGGTTTATCATATTGTGTGAAAGCGTTAATATGCGAAAGGTTAACCTTAATCCTAACGTTAAGTTCAAAAGTATTAAATTAATTATTTAATTACCAAGATCAATAGAACAATGAGAGTTATGGAGACCCCGCTGGATTATCTATTTTGACCCCGTCCAGGAATACCATTAGCAAGTGAATGGTTTTGACCCAAGGTTTTAATAAAGGTGAAAACTATATAAGGTGATGAGGATTATGAAGAACCGTGTGCATGCGAAAGGGTTGATAATAAATGAATCTCTTTTAGAGACATCTGTATGAATAAACCCTGATATATCTAAATCTATGGTGCACCTATGAATATGACGATCAGATGATGATTAATTCCTGGTTTAATCAACTGATGAAATCATGAAGAACATGTGCATATGTAAGGGTGGTGAATGAATAAAGTTCTCGAAGGAATATCTGTATGGGCGAACTCTGTTCTTAACTGAAAAACCTGAAACTACGATGTACCCATGGATATAATGATCTGACGATGATGAATCTCTGGTTTTGAAAGACGGACGAAGTCATGAAGAACTGGTGTGAGTGTACTAAATGAATAAATCTGGTGGCCAGCAAGGTATGTCGAGTGGAAACTGGCGGATCCAGTATGAAAATTTATGAAACGTGGTCTGTAGTGGTGCTGAGGGTCGAAGCCTTCAGAGATGGGGTTGTAGCTCCCTTCCAGTGATAGCTGGTAAACGAGAGAAAGGGGTAGGAGCTCCATTCTAGGAGAGGCTGGTAAACGAGAGCAGGGGGTAGTAGCTCCCTTCCAGGAGAGGCTAGTAAACGAGAGTCCTGTGGAATTTTGGACTGATATTCCTGTGGAAGATTGACTAAGGGAACATGAAGGACTAAAGGAGCATACCATGCTGCCATGATATGAGGTGGAGGTGGATTTAGAAGAGGTGGATTAACAAAAGGAAAAGTGGGCTAAAGTGGAGTGGTTTTGGACAGTGGATGTTTGGTGAACATATGTGGATGGTACAATAGTAGATTGCTGAGCTGATCTTGGATGAGAGACACCTAAATTGTGAAAGAAATGTAAATCAGGAGGTGTTGTTTCTCTACTGCCAGGATGTTCACTTGTTTCCGAGGATGAAAGTGAAGACTCAGAGTCTAGTTGAATTATATCATCAAATGACCTAGTTCTAAATGGATTTACTAAGTCAACTTGTGATCGTTGTAGAGATGAAAGATTTTCAGGAACTGAATTAGCTCTCAAGGGTGATCTGAAAATAGTTGATAATTTAATCTTAGGAAACTTCCTAAGGATACTTTTTGGGTTATCAACTATCTCAGGTGGATTACGGTCAGGATGGGGTCTCATATGAATCTTTCTAGGAGCCACTATGCTGTGTTTTTAGACCCAACTAAACAAGAAAAGTTTAACCAAATATGACAATATTTAAGAGGTTAACTAATCTGTTTTACACAAACTTCAATCCCACAGTCCTCTAACTGAGTTTTAATGATATTACAATGATAAGGGTTCTTCCCAGTGGAGTCTTAAGGTCTGTTGAGGATTTTGGAGTCGCTAAGTGGAATTTTTTAGCTCTTTTCAGAGGTAAGAGTTTTTATGGTCCACCACCATGTTTATTAAATACCAATCTGAAATATTTTTGGGTTTTCTGAGTTATTTTTCGGTCCTATTGGTTGTTAAGAGTGTCCTAAATCTGTTTCAAAACTTAGCTACGGTTATGAGACAAAGACAGTCTACTCTTTTGACTAAGCCAACTGATTTGTCAAGGTTAGATAAAGTCTTATGAGAATCCCAGGGTTTACCTAGTTTGTCACTGATTCAAACAAGTTTTCATCATAATTACCATTACTTGGTAGTGCTTGAAAAGGCTACTTTTACTCACAAGATTTATTAAGTTTTTTAGGGAACCAGAGATTAAAGTTCGATAAGGGTTCTCCCCAGTGGAGTCGCTAGAAATTTTAGTTCTGGTGGCTCGGCTAGCTAACAGAACAAATGCCATTAAATCAAGGGGTTTCTGGTATCTTATGATTGCTTTAAACTAAAAATTACTCAGAATTTCCCCAGTGGAGTCGCTAGAAATGTTAGGAATCTATAATTAGCAAGATTGACAAAGTCCACCTTTGGATTCTAGGATCTAGCCCTCCTGAATCCGGAGAGGGATCTCTCCAATAAGTGCAAATATGGATTCGTCTTTGAAGTTTGGTTAATGATATTAGGCTATTTATGAATTCCAAGGGTTTTTTTGTTTTGTTTTAGGATGGTTGAGCACGATTATGGCTTGAGGGAAAACCCTAAATGGAAAGAGTTTCAAAGGTGAGAAGTTGCAAGCAATCAGAGTAATATTTGGCTAAAAAGATAGATATAACGTTGGTTTTTAGTCCATTGGGCTATGGAGTCATAACAGGGCTTTAATTGAGAAACAACATCAAGAGTGATCCAAGGGGCAAGTCATCTATATCACATGATTATTGAGATTAAAATGATGGGATGGAAACAATAAAGTGTTGTAGGGGTGGAAACTGATAATAATTTCAACAAGGATTTATAGTCAGTCCAAACAAGAAAAGCCTCTTAAGTAACTGTTTAAAACCAACCAAGGCTAGGGCAAACCATAGAATTCTTGGGCAAGTTTGTATTAAAGCAGCTTAATTGACAAACAATCCAGTAATCTGCATAGTTACCTTCAGAAAGTATGAAAAAACATAAGAGAAACAAAGTGCAACTTTAAGATCAGATAAGGTACTTTTAAACCTAGTCTACTTTCAGCCAACACCAAGGGAAACCTTTAGAATCTACCTTTGGAGAAATAAAGCTAGAAAACAGGGCACACCATCACTTTTCTAGTCTAAATTTAATAAGCAAATAATGAAAATAACATTCAAGAATAATGTTTAAGGCGAATAGTAGGACGAGGGAACGCCAACATTCCTAACTGCTTAAATTGTATTGAATCATTCTTAAATAAACAAATTGGAGGAAAACATTGAGATAAATCTTATCAGTTAGAGAAGGGTACTGGTAAACAGTAAGTCCTAACTCTATGCTTGATGTTCTTTATCAAAGAATAATGGACAATGTGGCATACATGAAAAAGGGAAAACGAATAACAAAGAAAGAGGCACTTCACCAGTGACATAGACCAGGATCCCAAGAAACAACTTGTTATTGATGTCAAACTAGTTACAGTCTTCAGGTCCAATGTTTCAGTTTAGAAATCATCTTCACTTTTCTCAGCCTAACTTATCTAATCACAAACAGAGCTTCAAGAGCCAGTGAACACTATTTACAAGTAGGAGTTTCGAGCTCAAGTGTATTTCAATGTTCAGCAACCAACATTTTCTCATCTTCTATAGCAGTATTTATAGAAGGATGAGGAGGTGGGAGAGGATAAAAGATCTCACAAGATAATTAATACAAATTAATGACTTCTCGGCCTTTGAGGGACTTGATGGAGAAGTTTACAGGTGTTATGTCTGTATTAATGTTTTACATTTAAGATTTAAGCTCAGTGGGAGATTTTGTTGACTTTTAGGCTCTGCGTCATGCTATAGTAACTCTGCTGATAATTTTGTCATTAAATTCTTTCAGCAGAATTAACTATTCGACTGCGTTGAGGCAAATATCTGATTTTGAACAATAACTTCGGCCTCTGTTTGAATGCTTTGAGGCACAGGTGTATTTTTGGTAGCTGGGAGGAATCAATTTGCCTCAGATGTGGTGGTGGAGGCCTTTGTGTCTGATAAAACACTTATGATGTTATTTAATTTTGTTTTAATTTGGAGGATTAGGCTTTTGATAATAAATCTTAGCTGTAATCCCCAAATTGTCTTCAATATTTTTTTCTGCTCTATTCTGTCTTCGACACTGATACTCTTTTATTATGATTTCACTCACTGTGTCCTGTTGATGTGTAGTGTTTCACAGGGATCACAAGGCATCAATGCCCATGTAGCATCGATGAGACTTGGAGTTTGAACCCTGCGAATGGTTTCCTTTTATGAATCAAAGGCACGAGAATTGTCATTCCCGGCCTTCGACTTTTTCTTTAATATGATGAAAACCATCAATCACCTGCAAAACACAAAACCAATTAAGAAATCCTCCGTTTTGGGTTAAACTACTTCAGAGGTCATGGGGAGGAGCGTGGCCATTGGATGGCTTCATCCAACGGTGGAGAACTGCGTAGAAGAGGTTAAAAAAGGAGAGTGGAGGGATAATTAAGTCAGAGCCATTGATTGATGAGTGTTTAAGAAGATCAACGGTTGGGATAAGCGGCAGAATAATAATGTGAAGGATTCACATTATTCGGATTTAATAAGAGAATGTGAAAAACTAAGGTTAAACCTTTGGCGAGGGTGGAGGGTGATGAAGTAATTCGGGAATGATCTGGGAACGTCTGATCTGGACACATGGACAGTCCAGATCCAATTGGAGGATCAAAATTGGCAGGGCAATGATCTTTGGAGTGCGACAGAGTGATTAGTTATGGGCCGTCGATCTGCAGATCAGATCAACGGCAGGGAAAGAATCGGGAGATGTCAATCAGAGGAGGCATTATGTTAAATGCACTCAATGAAAAACTTGCGATGCAATTAGCGCCTCAGGACCCTTAACACTTGGTCGTGGGAGAAAGTTTTATGGAGTAAAATGTGGAGGGCAGGGTTTATACATATGGGACCCAATTGCATCGGAAATTTTGATACGGGTCTTACCCATTGTGAATTTCTCCAATGCGATTGCGCTTCGGGTCTTTTTAATCTACCCATTTTGACTTAAAAAATCAGTGTATGGGCGCGTTAGACCAAACTTAGGATAAAAGGGTTTTTACGACTTAACAAAGGAAAATATTAATTGGGATGGGTTTATTTACAATGTTTTAGCACCGGATGCGGGCCCGCGGGTTATATGGAATAATAATATGATCGGGGTTTATAAACACGGGGCTTAATCGCATTATAGGTTTTAATATGGCAAATGGACTTGTGTGCCACAACTTTACAATGCGATTAGCACTGAAAAGGGTGAGCACTTGGTTCTAACACCAAGGCGTATGGAGGGGAAGTGGTTTAGGACTTAGCCCAAGGGGGCTTAAGTCTGTAATAAAAAATGGGTTTTTTTATGATTTTTTTAATGTTGTTCAATGGATTTGGGGGTTTCGGTATAGTTTAAAAATGAGTTTTAAACTATGTAAAAATGATTTTCATGAATGGAAGAAGGGGAATCATGAAAATAGAGGAGTTTTATGGAGAAAAAAGGGGAGTAAAATGAAGGTTAGTTTTTGAGTGGAGGAGGGGGAAAAAGGGGTTTTTTTGCAGCAGTCTTTTCTCATGAAATCAACAAAATTTCAGAGTGTGAAATGGAAACAACAGTGAAGATTTGGACAGAGGCATGAGGCCTTCAAGAGTCTTCAAGAGATAACATCTTTTATCAATAAAACTTGTTTCTTGAAGACTCCAAAAATATTTTAGCCAGAATTTGATATAACAAATTTTATAGCTGGCTAACAAGAGGGAAAGGAATTTAAATTGGTTAAATCCATTTCTTTAGAAATAATAAGCAAATAAATGATTTATTTATCATTTCAAGGATGAAGTTATGGAATAATTTAACAAATAATGATTTATTTTATTATTCCTAAATGATTTAGTCAAATTTAACAAGGAATATTAATTAAATAATGATTAAATTATTTATTCCTAGAGAATAATAAGATAAATAATCATTTATCTAATTATTGATCATTAATTGTTTTAAATATCACCAAGAATATTATTTAAACAATGTTTTAATTAATTATTCCTAGAGGAAAGCAAATAGATAAAGATTTATTTAATTATTCGTCATGGGGTTTCCTATTTGGACCAGAAATAACTTAATAAACTATGTTTTATCAAATTATTTCTTATATTGAAATCAATTTTACTATGGTAAATTGGTCTTACATGGTGTATTTCGATTCATCTAATTGGAAATGGTTAGATGACCAAAAATTGGTGTAACAGATTGCCCCCCAAGGTGCGAACGTTAGGAGCTAATCGTATGACCGAAGTACGTTGTAAGAACACAATCACTAGACATTGAAGGGGAGTCATAGAGAGAGAGATACATAGGCGAAGTGATGTGAGAGAGGACAATAACCCAGAGGGGGTGAGACTTACAAATGAGATAAGTCTCCTTTAAAGTTTGGGTACCTTTTCTCAGTGAGGTGGAGGAGGCATACCTATGCCCGCTGAGATGATAAAGTACAAATAATAATAGTTCACCCAGTAAAATGAGACTGAGCTATAAAGTACATGATATGTTGGCGTAAACATGGGCCAAACAAAAATATAATGGATCCCACATACATACTGCGCTTGGTACAAAAACTAGGACTAAATACAATAACATTTGAGTACATGAGATATAATAATAACCAAAGAAGCCCTGATAAACAGGAAAGGACTATGAAAATATGAATGGATCATTTAAGTGATACATGCATGCTATAGGCGCTACAAGCAACTGGGGATGTAACCCATCAAATCTGTGGAGCTGAATCTAAGACTGTAGCATAAAATTAAGTCATCCAGGCATGTGGGGGAATAATTGAAGGGCCACCCCTCATGAGGTCTGAAACATCTGACACACACATGGGAATCACTGGATCAATCTGCTGGATCAACGAAATATCGAGTATACAATTCTTGATGATGCTGAAGTGGAGCATATGAGAAACAATCAAGTCAAAGGGCAATAAGGAGTCCCTTTGCCTGATCCGAGGCACCGAACAATAATGGAAGCTAGAACCAAGATACACCACCCTCTAGACCTGTCTTCTAGAATGAATGTGATGATGTCGACAGAAGGAGTTTTGACATAGGTGAGGCAATGAGGGTCCTCAACTAAGGCACGAGAGATAATAATAGAGTGAGTGATGTACTGACACTAGGGATGATGATGGAATGGGGGATATTGAGTAGAAAACAGACGAATTCCCTTGGCAGAGAATAAAAATCATGGATGACCTGGCAACAACTGACTTGACTCTGACTTCTGAGGGGATGGGGGATAGTGAGATTGGAGGCCAAAATGGGCTACATGAGAGAGGGACAAGGCATTAATGGATGGAAGATTGTAACATGAGGAAAAGGGACTTGGGACAGACTCCATGAATGCAATGATGACTCTGTTAGGGTCTTATAATAATAGGGATCATAATTTTGATTTGACTATGATTAAGTCTTGTAATATTGTACATACTTTTTCTTTCTGCAAAATGTTTTTCCATATTAAAAATGTAAAGAGGGTAAGTCCTAAAAGAAAAATCAAAGGAATAAAAGAAAAAGACAAAAAAAGAAGATAAAAGTATGAACCCCACAGAAAAGAGATAAAAAATAGATCATGAAAGTGTGAACATTCAAATTCCACTCCTTTAGTTACTTTTTAAAAATAAAAATTGTGTGCAGCTTGTCAAAAATGCCACAATTCATGATGGTCAAACAACTTAATCTTGACTCATTCATGCTTTTTAAATTTCAAGTATTGTTAGTTAGTGAATAAAGATCTAGCTAAACCATTTAATCTTGGCAGATCATTAGTTAGTTAGAGAATAAAAATAAGCTCATTAGTTTAATCTGAGCCATTCGAAGTTATAAGGTTAGAATTAGATTAGTTTGCTTATCGAAAGAAAAATAAAAGAGACAACAAGCTCAAAAGCACCCAATAAATGCAGAAAAAATGTTAGGGTAAATGATGGGTAGGTAGATTATTTCACAAGGCATGGAAATCATCAATTGGTCATTTCATATCACTAATATCCCCCAAAATCCCCTTCTCATTGCTTAAAACCCTATTTTCCATTCTTAGAAGGCATTTTCCCTTGTAAAAAGTCCTTTTCCTTTAGAAAATATCCATTTCCCTTCATTTTAACCTTTTCCCCTTACTATACCCATTTTCCCTTCCTAAAACCCCTTTCCCTAGTTAAAATCCACCTTTTCATTTGAAAAGTAACTTCCTTTACAAACTTCCCTTTTTATTAGAAACATTAAAAACCACTTATCATAAGTTTTAAATATTTAAAATAATGTCGGGCCCCACTGTAAAATCCCTCCCTAATATCCTTTTGATACTTATTTTTAGTGTAATTTAACATCCTGTTTATATATATACATTTCTCGCATACATATTTCATTAACCCCCCATTCATTTTAACTCATTAGTTTATATATGTTCCCAGACCCACATATAAATATCCCTGATTACATATCCTACCCCTTCCACTATAGTTTAAACCCATCCCTTTATATATTAAACCTTCACATACATCACTCCGCATAACTCACTCCTGGTCCCACCTCTCACAAATTACCAACTCATCCCTCGACACCCGTCAACCATCCGATTGGCGCTCATATAATCCAACCATTCCTAAATGATTTCGCAACCTCAATTGTCCAAATTTTAAAACCAATTGGAGGTGCGAAATGGGTGGTTTCGCACCCCTACTCCCCTGCCACGCATCAGTCCTAGGTTGTATCGCATCCCTCACACTAAAACCATTTACCTGATTTTTGTCATGCGAAAACTGCTACACTATTTTCTTCCCATTGCGATGCTACCACCCTTGTTTGAAAGTTCAAACCCTGTGCCAATGAGTTTAACCACCTCAGGTTAAAACCAATAAAGCCCGCCCTAAAGCATTTTTCACCATTTCTGTTAAAACTTGTGCAAAAGAAGCTCTGCCGACTTACATTAAAGCGAATTCAGACCCAAATTCAAGCCTTATTGTTACAAGAAGCTGTTGTTGAATCATAATTGAAGTTTTATAAACCATTGAAGCCTATTTTCTACCAGAATCCCTGTTGTAGCCAGAACCTTTCCAAAGACAGATTTCAAACCTTTTCCAGGTAATTCTAATCACCATAATCCATTACTTTAGCACAAGAAAGTAATAATTGATTAAAATAAAAAAATCTATGGCTTCCTAGGGCAATGTGACTGTTAATCCCTTGCAAGCTCCTATTGTTGATCTTGAACATACCCCCCTTGCAGACAAAGACTTAAAAATCAGTGACACAGTCACTAATTTCAACCTCCTTGAGCTCCATTGTTGGAGCCATGATAAATCCATAAACCAAGCTGATAATATCTACCTTTGGGAATCAAATTTGCCTAAATGTATCTTCCCCCAGACCTTCCAATTTCTAGAAATCATCAAACTCTGTCAAATTAATTATTTGCCCAATGAAAGATCCCTAGTAACCCATAGCAAAGAGATTTTGTTTACAATTACTGTAGAATCAATAAACTAGATGTTGCAAATCCAACCCAAGCCTGATGAAGGCCCATTGTCTATTGAAATTATCACTGAATTATATTTGAAACTGGATTTTCCCAAAAGGTTTCAAATCTTCCAAACATTTTTTCTTCCATCAGTTGAAACCCCAAAGAGTAACCCTCCTTATTTAGCCTCAATTTTTTTAGAGAGAACCAGACAAATTTTCACAATGCTATCTTGCATTCTAGGATACTTTACAGATGATTATGTATATGCTTCTATCTTAGGTTTTTTGTCCATTTTATGCCCATGACAGCCTCCATCTTTAACATTTAACTTTGGTCAATGCTTATCAGATGCCATCTATAAGAAATTGGTTAAATTAGCAGAGGAGGGAGTGTTTAAGTATTCATCAATTTTGTTTCATTTATTCTTATACTTCCAATCTGAAAGGTTTGCAGTTAGCCTTCAAAAAATAGACACAGAGGGTAACCCCCAATCTGTAGTCTTCTAGACATCCTTAATCAGGAAAGATTCCACAGAATTCACCTACAAGGACTTCATTGATTCATTTATTCATCTAGTTGTCAACATGTTAAGAAGTAGCAATTAACCTAGGATCAATGAAGAAATAAAGAAAGTATTGAAGTTGTCAGAACACAGTAGAATAGGAGACTGGTATTTATACCAGAACCACACTGAGATTAGGGTGTATGGATGTCAACTCACTCCATACAAGCTACCTAAATACCTCCCAATGAGGTTATTTTCACTAGAATATATAATGCAGATCCTAAACTCAGATGACATTAATTTTCTATCAGCAAAGAAGAAAACTTAGTTTGAAATCAAGAACCAACTTTGTCCTTTCATTTGCAATAATAGGAATGCTAGTCGAAAAGCAGAAAAATGTTTATAGGAATTCAAGTTCAGTCATAGTTTCAAATGGCATATGATCCTTTGGGAGTTATCAAAAAACTAAGAGTCAAATTTAAATTAACTCCTTTTTTCCATGAGTCCAAACCAGATATTGAAAAGTACTTAAACCAGTCAGAGTGGTTGGAGAATACTTTGAAAGAGGTAGAGAAACTAGTCGAGACTAGTTCTGTCCTACATAATCCAGCCCCACAAGAAAGGAACTCCAAAAGATAAAGAGAAGAAGGTTCATATTCAACTCAAACCACTACTAAAACTAAATTCATATTAATGTACAGGAAGAAGCCCAAGCTAAATCCAGTAATTGAACAAGAGGAAATAGTGGACACAGTTGAGATTATTGATACAAATTTGATTGCTAGGGACAATTCACCTCCTACTGTTTCAGAGGAAACTCATCAGCCTTCAACATATAGTGCTCATATCATTCAAAAGCATCATAGTGTTGAAGTATCTTCATCAAGTAAACCAATAGACAAAGAGAGATATAATGGAGAGGTATAAAGAGATCGAATTGAAGAATGAGGCATTGAAAGAAATGATTTATGCCCAATATTGGAAACAGATACCTAGTGACTAGAACAGGTTACTTTCTGCCTTTGATTATAAAACCAGGAAAATGCAGATGAAATTTTTACATCCCACAATGTAGTATCCAAATTCATCAACAGACTACTAGAAAACAACATTTTAATTCATCGCTAAAGATGTTCATCCTACAGAAAAAAAATAATTTCATAAGCAAGAAGGAGAAATGCTATATTCTACTATGACCAACAAAGCTATAAGTGTCAAGAAATTACAAAATTCTCTAGAGAATATAAAAGCTCAGTTAAAACTAAAGAAGGCTTCCTCACAAGCCAAGGACAATAGAATCAAATCACTTGAAGAATCGGTCATAGAGGTTGGATATGATCCCAAAAACATCAAAGCGGTTAAGGTGTTAGGGTCCCGTGATTTGGCTGATTGGCCAGCCAAATGACAGTGTAACATCAAACCAATATTTGGAGCCCAAGGACCTAGCCTTCCTGGACTCAGAGAGGGCTCTCTCTATATGTGCAAGGGATATCTGTGTGTTTGCTTATTGTGTTCTGATTTTAGGCTAGTTATGAAGTAGGTTTTTTGGTTTTGGTTTTTAGGTTGTGAGGGATGAAACTGATCAAAGATATAAGATAGGTAAAAATATGTTAGATCAACTGGGCTATGGGGTTGAAAAGGTCAAGAAAGCTATCATATGGTGATACCAGGCCGTTGAAGGGCCGATTTGATTCGAGGTAGAAAGGATCTTTGGGAAAAATGGAATAAGATGGACATCAAGTTTGGGGACAACAAAGGATTTCAAGCATAACTAGTTTAATAGCTGACATAAACATGGTATGGAAAACCATTGATCATGAGAAATGTAACTATAAGCTAATCAATACATAGAAATAAACATTCAAGCCATGCATAGAGATATATCACTCTCTAACTTTGGGAAATGGCTATCAGAATTTGGGGAAATACACTTAAGACAGACAAAAAACTTAAATCACTATGCCGGAATGCCTAAACACAGTAGTTCAAGTTATTGGGCACTTTGAAAACAAGATTGCATAGTCTTAGACAAAGGGCAAGATCAGAACAAGACCTCTTTGGTTCAACAAATGACAATCTAATCAGTCAAAGAGAAATTTCATGGATGGAGCTATGGCTAGCCATGAGTAAGCAGGGCATACTGTAAATCATACTTAGCATGCATAAAACCATGAATGAAATAAGCAACAATATCCTTAAGTTATTAAAGAGCAATCAAGAATTATTTAATGTGACTAAGGATGAAGAAAACATGGAAGCTATGAAGAAACAGGAAATTTGAGGTGCCTCCAAGGGCATGTCTCAAATTTGTTCTCTACTGATCTATAGCAAGAAAGAAACATGGATTCATGAATGAAAACTAGAAAACAAAACAAATAAAGAGACACTATACCATTCTACCAAGTCATGGAATCCAACAACAATCCTCTTTCATCATCCAAGAACATCCAAGAGACTATCCAAGAGCATGAGACAAGTATTTCTTCCAAAGCTTATATGACCATATATTGCTTCTATCATCAAGTTCAACCTTGTTTACAATGAAATCCTTTGGAATATATAGGCTCAAGTGAGGAAAACCTCTTAGTTCAATTTGCACTCTCATTGGCCTATCCAAAATATCTAATCTTGTCCTTGAGGCTTTGAAAAGCCCAAGGCACAAAATATCTCATAAAATATCTAAAAAATGCTAAAAGAGGGAAATAAATTGACTTTTCATAACTTCTCATGTGCAAAAATAGCTAAACGCACATGAGAAAAAAACAGATTTTAAAGGTTCAATTTTTACAAAAATACTCAAAAAATACATCAGCAAAAGGTCCCCTGACTTGCTGGCAACTTTTGGCAGCCTTCCCGATGTCGAAACGAGGCTCATGATAGCTCGTTGGAAAAATATGATTGTATAATTTCTGAAAAAACTTGAATTTTCCCAATCCGATGCCTGGAAGTCCTCCAAAAACAGCCTGTGTGTAAAAAACCAGAAAATAAGCTTTGCTGATAGACCGGCCAGAGTGTAGAAAAAGCGAGCATATTTCACCATTTCGGGGGAGAAAATGATCTTAAAATGTCCTGAAAATCACTGAGTATGTGCTCCTGAAATTATGGCATCCAATGATACCATTCTCCTCCTTTGATGATCCTCCAAACTGAAATGGCGAAGCCCATGAGTTTTGGCCAAAAACCCAAAAATGCCAAAAAACCAAAATATGTCGAAAATCGCCCAAAATTGGTGAGCATGACCCTCAAGGGTTCTCAACAACATGTTGTGAAGCAGAGGCAAAAATCTGAAGTCCTGATGTGTATTTCCTCACTTTCCGTGCCGGGCACTTCCCTTTAGCCTCCTTGAGCTTTTCTTGAGCAGCCTTCAACTTGCGCTGGGCAAACTGATTTAAATTTTTATAATGCCTCGTCATTCTCCTTTGAAGGTCTAAATCCTTGTTTTCCTTCTCCAATTTATTCTGCAAGTGTTCAT
Source organism: Pinus albicaulis (assembly GCA_034641835.2). Classification (NCBI taxonomy): domain Eukaryota; kingdom Viridiplantae; phylum Streptophyta; class Pinopsida; order Pinales; family Pinaceae; genus Pinus; species Pinus albicaulis. The sequence continues at coordinate 1,956,817,806 of CM076578.1, read as the reverse complement.
TGACTCTCTCAAGCCATGCCTCCCTATTGTTCTCTATCTCTTGTTCAAACAATGCAGTGAGAGGGGTAGATTGGAGAAGGGCATTTTCCTATTCTTTTTGCTTCTCAAGGGCCTTTTTAAGCCCCATGGTTCTTGGCCTCTTTCGCCTAGGCTGATCTTTGCCTTCACTTTCATAAAACTCGCCCATGAGTTCTTCCAACCTCGCTTGGGCTTTGGAGGCCTCCTTCTTGTACTTGGTTACCCGTGTCTCATAAACAGCCATATGGACACTCATTTGCCTATTCTGGATTTGCAGAAATTGAAAGAAATTCCTTGCCCTATGAAGATCATCCTTCAATGAATCAATTTGGATTTCTCTACGAATCAAGAGGATTTCTATAATTCGGGCCTCATTATCACTATCATCGCTTTGGATTTGGATGATGTCGAACGCACTCTCCTGTTCATGACTGCCTTCCTCTTTACCTTTCCCTTTTCTTTGGGTGGCTATTCTAGTGCTCTTCCTCCTAGGCAAATCAATGATGGGCTTCTTTGGAAATTTTCCTTTACTTCGGAGGGCCCTTGTCACATTTGGAGTGACCACCCTAGGCACTCTCTTCTTTGCTGTCCGGGGCTTGGTGACCTTTGGTGAAGAGAGCATGGCCCCTTTACCTTTGTCATCTTGCTTCTCTTCTTTTTGAGTTTGATGTTCTTCTTGAGGAGGTTGTTGTTCTTGTGGAGGCTGCCCTTGCTCATCACTGTCATGCTGCTCCTGTTCGGCACTATCATGCTGCCCCTGTTCAATTTCTTTTGGCTGCCCCTGTTCATCATGATGTAGATGCTGTGTGTCCTCTTTTGACTGTCCTTTCTCATCACTTTCATGCTGTCCTTGCTGCTCTGTCTCACCCTCACTGTCATGCTGTTGTTCAGCATTTCCTTCCTCCTCCCCTTGTTGTTGTTCATCATCACTGTGATGCTTCTGTGTGTCATCATAAGGCTGCTATTCACCCTCATCATGAGTCTACTGTTCACCCTCATCACTGTCATGCTGTTGTTCAACACTTTCTTCCTCCTGCTCATGTCCTTCATCCTCTTCGGGCTCTTCTGCTTGTTCTATAGTAAATTTGAGCTTTTTAGGAATAGGTCTGCTAGAGGAAGGCGAGGGATGATGAGAAGGAGATGTAGGGGATGTATGGACTGGATGGACAATGGAGAAATCTGGATGAGTGATGAAAACATCCCAAGAGACCTCTCTCTTTTCAAGCTGATGAAGAATGATGATTTTGATGAGAGAGTGATGGAAGAGACAGGATATTTGCTGTGAAGGAGGCTTCTTCTGGACAGTGGAGGCCATTTTCTCAATGCTCTTATGTAAGAAGAAAGGAAGATTTAGCAATCTGGCTCTAGTGAAATGCATGAGCAGTCGAATGTGATATGCATAAATTCGAGAGAATATTCCCTCACAAGTGAAGTACTTCATGATAATCTTCATGAGAGGGGCGTAGCTAGCTAAAAGATATGAGAAAGGGAAAATAGAAGGACATGATTCTTTGTGCTCAGGATTTAGGAAGGGTTTGTAATCATTTGAGTCCAAATGGCTTTGCTTAAACCATTTCTCGCCAATATAGGGAATTTTAGTGGCCTTGGAGATGGATCTTGGGGAGAACTTGAAGTCAAGGCCTGCCAACTAAAAATGCTTATCTTGAAACCTCAAAGCACAAAGGTGTGTCAAAGGAGAAAAACTCTTCACCACTTGCACCTTTTGACAAAAATCTAAACATCCCACCTCATGGAAATTGAATAAGACTGATGGGTGTGCATTCACTTCTTCAGTGGAAATAGGTTCATATCTCTTATGCAATCCACTCCTACTATCCTGCCTGGATGCATATTGTTGTGGATGCTCTCTGCACAACCAAACTACCTCAAAAGGATTTCAAGAATGTCTTTTCAAACAAAACTCTATCTTCTTTGTAAATCACTATTTTGATCAAGGAAAATTGGTTTCAAGTGTTGTGCAAAATGTTTTCTTTGTTATTAGGTCCCTGCTCCTTCAAAACAATGCCTTTTCTCCCTTTGTATGCCAATCAACAAATAAATTCAATAACAATCACACAGTCAACTAAAATGCATACACACAGTCAAAGGGTCACTGTGTTTAGGTAAAGTCATCAAGCTCCCTGTGTTTTGGTGTGAGCACAAACAACCCTGTAGCAGAAAAACACCCCTCCTAATCAAAATACTACTCCTGTATTCACTATTCCTCACCCACAGTTTAGATAACAACACCTTCAAACTGATTTGACTGCTTTACTCATTTAAAGTCTGATTTATAGAACAAAGGAGAAAACAATGGTTTTTTGCCCTTTTTACCCCACAGAGATGAATTTTGAAACATCAAAGCACTTATGCAATGATCACTACTGCTGAATTTAGGTTGACTGCTTTGCTTTTCAAACCTATCTTGTCTCTCTTCAAACACGGCCTCTACCTTTCCACTTGTCTTGAGGGTATTTGTTAGGTTTTTGAAACTAATGAATCACTCCTACCAGTCTCCTACTGTGACATACTTTGTCAATAACTTTTAACAAATCACTTTGAAATTCCTACCAAGACCTTCACCCTTTCATCAACATTTAGTATTTTGAAAAACAAAGCATTCAACATCTTTTTAGAAATTTAAAAATACCAAAGAGGCACCTAGAATACCTCAAAAATTCGATGGCAAGCTTTTCTTGAGGGCTTGAGCAGCTTTGAAAACTTTTGGAGGTGTTTTGATGGCTTGAAATATGCGCGGCACGTTTAGAATGAGAGAGCGTCGCGCAAAACAAGCTGTCAGGTCACTTGTTTGGTAGTCGTGACTGGTGCCTACAGGCACGCCATGCGACTGCGTATTCCCTTTGTAAAAATGCTCCTAAACGCGCTGCACAACTATATAGGCGTGCCGCACAATCTTTAAGCCCGAAAAACTCTGTGAATTCGCTCAAAACGTCTTTCTCCGGTCTCGTGAACAACAAGAGGAGTGTTGTTTGCATTTTGGAATTTCAAAATAGATTTGCAACGGTCCTTAACTCCGTTTGAAAGTGAAAAAGCCAAAGTACCTTTGAGTTTGACTTGTGAGGGTTTTGAAAGCCTCTCTCTTTAAACCAATGCCTTTGTTTATTTGAAAACACAACCACAGGGATTTTGAACAGGCTATGAGGGGCCCATACTTTAAATAACGTTGGCAAAGGCTATGCATGCTATTTTAACAGCTTGAATAGATATGAACCTTTTTACTCATAAGAAAAAACATTCAAGGGCCAACTCCTCTCACTGTTTGCTTATAAAAGGGGGAAACATGTCTCTCCTCTGCTTACATTTGCTTGTCAGAGGGAAAAATGGCTTAACACCACATAGTGACAGTAGATGCATTCTTCAAAAGGCTTTTCTCTTTGATTGTGAGGTGAAACCCAGTTGTACTAACCTGAGCTTTACTATTATCGGTTTATTGTCCATCAAGAAGGGCATTTTTTCTAAAAAACTTTTCCTCTGCTCAAAATGTACCCGCAAGGTATCTTTGACCTCTTTTATAAGGAGCAGGCCTTCATTCGTAACAGTGGCATGCTCTATTGGTTTTGAGTGTGTTTCTGGACCTTGAAATACATATCATAATTCTTCTTGCATTTTTATGAACGTATGTGTTTAGTTGTAATGCCTCTTTGGGAAAACTGAGCTCAAATTGCCTTCTGTCCACTATGATGTGTATTTGAAAGGAAATTTTTCATAAACAGGAAAATCAGGACCTTTTGAAAAACCAATATCATTCTTTGGCCTGTGTCCAACCTAGCTGATTTCAATCTTCTTTCAACTCTGTTTTGTTTAAAGGAACATAGAATAAATGTTAAGCATGTTTATCAAGGAGATGATTTTTTGTAACCTTTAAGGAAATCACACCCCTCAGCAAAGTTTGTACACTTCTTGGCTCTAGACTTTCTTGAAAGAAAAATCTGATAGGAGATAAGCCAGCCTTGTTGATAGTTATAGTACTCATGCTTTCCCTTTGTTTTTGACATGATTGCCCTGTTTAGAAGCTTTCAACTGTCTTCTGCTTCTCTTACCATTTGTCTCTTAATCAGTCCAAACCCTAGAATCAATCACTGCTCTGGCCCTCTGCTTATAGATGAAGGAGGCCTATTTTGACAAATGCTTGGTTTCTTTTCAACTTCTATCTCAGTCCAAAGAAGGATGTTTGATGAACCTACTGATGGTGGTTTCCCTTCTATATGTTGGTAGAAGTTAGTTAGAGGCTAAGACTGTTGGATTCCTTTTCTAGCCATTTGTTTAACAATATTTCCGAATTGATGATCAACCCATTAGCTTCATATTATAAATCAATAACACACTGGAGCTCCACTGCTTTGCCTCTGCCTTAAATCATCATTTTCATGCAAAGACCTTCATTTTTTGTCTCACTGTACTTCAAAGTTTGTCTTCACAGTTAGTGAAAAACTAAAAAACAGACTTTACCTTTGGCCCTCTGCTTATAGACGAAGGAGGCGCTCTTAGTCTTCAACCCTCTACTTATGAAATGAAGGAGGTTCTTCAGTATTCAAACCCTCTACTTATGAAATGAAGGGGGTTCTTCAGTCTTCAAACCCTCTGCTTATAGATGAAGGAGGTGCTCTCAGTCATGTCATATCATCAGCCCTTTGAAAGTGTTATTTTTCCTTTCACTGTCCTTTCATGCTTTGACTGTGATCGAAAGAGCTTAATGAAACAATTTTCTGCTCTGTAGCTGCATCCCAGGCTCAAATCACGTTGAGAAGCATCTATCTTCTCATGTGGAGCCAAATATTGTCTTCTGGGATGCTGGTATGCCTCTATCCTTGAAATATCCATTAAAACACTGTAAAAACGCCTAAAATCAGTTTGTCCTATGGTACATGTATTGCCGAGACTTGAGGGTGTATTAGTGGCGTGACCTAGGGCTGTAGCCAACTTTATTTGTAGAATGGGAGGTCTGTTATGACTGGTCTATGGCAGGTAGAGGTTCTTTGGCTTTAGAGTGGTTTGCCAAGGGAGAAATGCCTAAAGCGCCACTACCTAACTTAGGGGAGACTTTTTGGACAGATTTGGATTGTTTCTTTGGAGCTGATGGGAAAAATAGTATGGCTGAGGCTAGATAGGACTTGATAATGAGGTTTCATTTCATCATGGGCAAACTGAAAAGTAAGAGGGAAAAAAAAACTTTATGGGTGTTTTCCAGCTGGAAAATTTGACAATTTTTTAGATCAGCTGCTAGAAAACTTGGCTGTTGCAACTAGTGATCACCAACAAGTGAAAAATAATGATGACTAACATAAGGAACTAATAAAAAAGAAGAATTTAGGAATTTCTGCATTGAAGAAGCAAGTGAAATTACCTCCCACTGAATATCCACAAGCGAAAGAAGTTCTATAAAATGAAGGACAAAAATATGAAATGATGAATCTCATCATTCAGTGAACAGCTCAAATAAAAGATATGGAGAATGAGATGGGTAAGTTAGTATAGGAAAAGAAGGCAAGAATGGAAGTATTTACAGTGAATACCATTCCCATAGCTCCAACATAAACTTCAGTAGCTACAACAGTCCCCACTACTACAACAATTCCAATTACAATATAAGTTTCAGCAACAACAACTACTACGTCAGCAACAACAACAGCTCATCCCAGTTGTAGAAATTATATGCACTAAGCATGCATATGTCCTAGATCCACCTGATCTCACACTATTTAACTTTATTCAAGATACTGAATCTATTCCACTTGTTAATCTTTTGGGGAAAAATTAATTGCACACACAAGTGAAGGATAAACAAAAATAATCAATCGCACATAACACAGTTTTTAACAGGGAAAGCATGAAGCTGAAAACCCCAACTATATATTATGTAACATGGAGATCATATGAAAATCTCGTACAAAGCTTATCAATCTCTCAGTACAATAAAATATTCATACACTAATTAGGACCAATCTTGCAAATCCATGCACCGATCTTTGCTTCCTGCTAGCCTGCCTCCACTGCGCAATCCCTACTGAAGAATGGCTCTGAATAAATTCGAATTACCCTTGCCTTGACTACGAAGTCCTCATTGGAAACTCTAATGTGTGTGTGTGATGCAATCAATGCATCACTATAGTCACAACAGATAGTCTATCTTTCCCTTTCACCTACCTCTCCATTGGGTCTCCATTGAAATTGCCATGCACTGTAGTTAACTGTTGTATTTTTCAGTTGATTAATGAGTGATTATTTGTGAATTAATTAACTAATTAATTCACTTCACTCTCACTAGTGTTTCATTCAATTAGACTAGATACAACTAGCTCAACTGAGTCTAATTGAGTTAAACTGAATACAACTCCATAACTACTTCTTCCAACTGTGTCATAACTCTGCCACTTGAGTTCTAACTGATTCCTCCATGCATTAGCTCCAGTAAACCCTTGGGAATTGTGTAACTCCCTCAGTCCACCGATGTGCCACATCTGTTTACTGAACTAAAGTGCTCCAAAAGAATAAGTTGATGTTTAGTGTCTGATTATTATTAAGAGCTAATAATAATCGACATGCATCTATTTTTAGATCAGTGATCTATAAATAGACTTCGCCCAATATTCTAAAAATAGAATTTCATCTATTTTTCCAAATTGATCAATGTTGTGTAACCAGCTCCAAAAAGAGAAGAAAAGAGATATCAACGCCTTATAAATGAGCCACTTCGAGGGGGCAACCTCCAATACATTACATAAATGAACAATTCTTGGATGATACAATTTACAAAACCTCCTTTCTATATATAGGAGTCCATGGGGCCATAATGTAACCCTAGTGGGCCACAATGTAATCCTAGCCGACCTAACAATAATAATTTAAGGGCACAATAATAACAAAATGGGGGTTACAAGGGTACAATAATAACAATAAGGGGGTTACACTAACAACAATAAGGGACAATACTAGTAATATAGGGACCTAAGAATCAACCATCCACAAATATCATCCTGCAACTTCTGAAATATGATCATCATGTCTAAAAATAGACATAGTCTAAAAATAGACTTGCGCCAAAAATAGCCTGCGGGCCCACTTAGTGAAGGCGATTCTTTTCACTAAGCTCATCATCTTGTTGAATCTCAACACTCCCTCTCAACAAGATATGGATTATCTTTCACCCTGATCCTGCCTCTATGGTATTCGAATTTTCTCCTGGTGAGTGCCTTCATCAAAATATCTGCATCTTGATCCTCCAGAGGAATGTACTGAAGCAACATGATCTTCCGCTACACACAATCTCTGATATGATGATACCGGATATCAATATGTTTAGATCTATCATGAAACAAATGATTAACTAAGTTTAATGCAACTCTGATTATCACAATGTATCACCGTGGGATCTAAATGTGAACCGAACAAACCAACTAGGATCTTCCTCATCCAGATAGCCTCACATGCAGCTTGACTTGCTACCATGTATTATGCTTCTGCTAAACTAAGTACCACAGATCTTTGTTTCCTATTGTACCAAGAAACTACCGTAGATCTGATACTGAAAATCCCTCCTGATGTGCTCTTTCTTTTTGTTAAGCTTCCTTCCCAATCTGCATCTGTGAAGTCATGCATCTTCACCTCATCCGTTTGTCTGTACCATAAACCATACTCAGATGTGCCCCTGAGATATCTCAGGACATGCTTGCCTGCCTTCCAAAATAGCTTGGTAGGCTTAACCATCGCTTGTGAAAGCTGGTTCACCGCATAGAATATGTCCGGTCTTGTATTGACTAAATACATGAGCGAACCCACCAACTGTCGATAAACAGTGGCATCCACTACCTCCGCTGACGTAGCATCCTATTTCTTCCAATTTCCTGGAAGAGGAGTGTCGATAGGCTTGTAGCCTTGCATGTGAAACTTCTCCAGTATATCCCAGGCATACTTGCCTTAAGACACAAACAGTTCACCTTCCCGCTGCCATATTTCCACTCCAAGGAAATAATGAAGGAGGCCCAAATCCTTCATCTCAAACTCCTTTGAAAGATCTGCCTTGCATGAGTGTATCAACTGCTCATCACCTGTTAGTATTAAATCATCAACATAAATTACAATGATTAAAAGCTTACCCTCCACCACAATCTGGTACAGGTTTTCATCTGCCTCACTCTTGGTGAAGCCATGTCCAATGAAATAGCTGTCGATCTGAGTGTACCAAGCACAGGGTTCTTGTTTCAGCCCATACAACGCTCTTTTGAGCCTACACACATGCGACTCACTGCTGAAGATCTCAAATCCTTCAAGTTTCTCAATTTACATCTCTTCCTCAATGATCCCATTAAGGAACGCAGTCTTCACATCCATCTGATGAATGTGCCAACCCATCTGCGCTGAGAGAGCAAGGTTGGTCCATATGGAAGAATACCGTGTGACAGGTGAAAATGTTTCTTCATAGTCAATCCCCTCAATCTGTGAGAAGCCCTGGGCAACAAATATTGCCTTATACTTCTCGACACTCCCATCAACAGCTTGCTTTACCTTGTAGATCCATCTTGATCCTACAACGAATTTTCCCATCGGCCTTGGAACAATCTCCCAAGCACTGTTTTTGACAATGGAGTCATATTCCTCCACCATGGCATCTACCCATGTGGGCTCCTACACTGCTTCTTTGAAAGAAGATGGCTTTGTCACGATACACTTGCTCATAAGAGCCATGTATCTAGTAAATCGGTCAGGTGACTGTCTCTGTCTACGCTGTGATGTAGGAACTCCTACATTCTGTGCCGCATCAAGATTCAGTCTCTCAGCTTCTGTGGTATGCTTTCTACATTGTCTGATGTTTGGTTCTGCATGAGTGGACTCCTCCACTCCATGAATATCCTCCTATGGCTGATCCACATCCAGAGGCTCATCTTTGGGAACAAGAAATTTCTCCTCCGCATGCAAGTGTAGCTCCCTCTCAAGCGACAACTTCATGGCTTTCACCTCATTGAATTTTATATCCCATCGTGCAATAGTCATCCGACTATCTGGAAAATACACACGATAGTTATGGGGTGTTTCTGTGTACCCCACAAATATCCAAACTTCTGCAGTTGGCTCCAGCTTCTTCCTAGCGTCCTTGGTCACATGAATGTAAACAGGTGAGCCAAAAATCTTCAAATGAGAAATATCAGGCTTCTTAACAGTAAAATCTTCTTCGAGTGTACTCATGCGAAGTACTCTATAAGGACAATGGTTTTGCACATAAACCGCAGTGTTGCATGCTTCTGCCCACATGTGCATCAGTAGGCCCTGGTCATGCAGCATCGCTCGTGCAGCACCCACGATCGTTCTGTTATTTCTCTCCACGACCCCATTCTGTTGTGGGTTATGAGGCGCTATGAGTTATCTTCGAATTCTTTCTTTGCTACAAAAGTATTTGAATTCGCCAGAGATGTATTCACCACCATTATCGCTCCATAGAGCTTTCACTTTATTCCTCGACTCCTTATCCACCAATGCCTTGAACTCACATAACTTTGAGAACGTTTCACTCTTCTTCTGCATGAAGAATATCCAGCATCTACAAGAATATTCATAAAAAAATATCACATAATGCCTATGTTTTGCTGTTGAAACAACCGAGAATGGTCCACACACGTATGTGTGAATTCTCTCGAAGATCACCGAAGCACAGTTCTCCTTATCATGAAAGGTGGTCTTCACAAACTTACCCATAGTACATCCCTTGCACTGATATGACTGTGCAAGATTACCCTTGGGAAGTCCAGTAGAAATTTGCTGCAAAATCTTCAAAGCACCATGGTGAAGATGGCCCAATCTTCTGTGCCATAATTCGCCCTCATCCTGGCTCACCACTTCTTCTGCTTTGCCCACCATTGCAATGAAACCATGTAACTCCAACTTGTAGAGATTCTTAATTTGAACCCCTATCTTCTTGGTTTGACCCGTTGTTTTATGTCAAAGGAAGGCTTCTCCCTCACTGAAAACAACATCATAACCCTTTTCTTCTAGCATTGCGACTGAGACAAAGTTCTTCTTCAGACCTAGAACATGCATAACATTCTTCAACAAGAATGTATTACTGGACTCCCTCTCAAAGGTAATGGTCCCAATGCCAGTTGCACTGTACCGACCATCATCGCCCATCTCTATATGCATCTGGAGGTCCTTCTCCACCAAGTCACTAAACAAATCTTTGTCCCCCGTCATATGGAAAGACGCACCACTATCAAGATACCACACCGATCCCATGGAAATTGAAACCAAGCAAGCGATCAAGGAGAAATAAAGCTCAAATTGTGAGGCTAAGGCCTCTCTAGCTGTAGATCCAGCAACCTACTTATTCTTCTTCTTCTGTGGACAGTTAGTGGTGAAATGTCCATGCTCGTGACAGTGAAAACACTTCACTTTGGACAAATCCTGCTTCTTGCCTTTAGCATCGGATTTTGAAGAAGATTTATTCCCCTTCCCTTTCCTTGCTTTGGCAGCCAAAGAAAAAATCTCTTCATCTTCATTCTTCGATGAAGATCCATCCCTGGTACCCCGCCTTATCTCCTCCTGCACAAGATCCGACCAAAGTCGCCCCCATCCTGACAGTTTCTCCTGTCCATTGAAAGAGTCTTCATAGCTATGCCAACTCTTTAAAAGCCCAAGGAGAGCCAAGCTCACCAATTCTTCTTCATCAATAGTAACCCCCACACTTCCCAGTTCATCCTTGCAGTGGAAAAACTTCGTGAGTTATTTTGGAATACTGTCGCCTTTCTCCATTTTTATTTTTCTGAGATTTTCTTTAAGCGCAAACTTCCTCTAGTCACTTCTGATTTGGAACAAGTCTGTCAAAGCCTTCCACATTAAGAGTGGGGTGGATTTCCCGTGAAGGCTGGAAACAATATGGTCCTTCACACCTTCCATCAGAATCCTTCTCATCTTTGCTATCTTCTTTTTCCATGCATCAAGTAATGCAGCATCGCTAGATCTCGGCTTAGGAACATCACTATCGATGAACTCCTTCAGTCCATTATCTTCTAGCACTGCCTCCATACTGTCCTTCCAAGCTATGTAATTCAAGCTCCCATCAAGCGCATACTCCAATATCAACCCGTTGAAAGACATTTCAATGTATACTCAATTTCTACACCAAGAATCTTCTGTAGCAAATTTGAATTGTCCACCAGCACAAACTCACTTCACAATTGCAATCTTCAATCAACAATGCTCTGATAACATGTAGAAATTATATGAACTAAGCATGCATATGTCCTAGATCCACCTGATCTCACACTATTTAACTTTATGCAAGATACTGAATCTATTCCACTTGTTAATCTTTTGCGGAAAAATTAATTTCACACACATGTGAAGCATAAACAAAAATAATCAATCACACATAACATAGTTTTTAACTGGGAAATACTGAAGCTAGAAACCCCAACTATATATTATGTAACATGGAGATCATATGAAAATCTCATACAAATCTTATCAAGCTCTTAGTACAATACAATCGTCATACACTAATCATGACCAATCTTGCAAATACATGCACCGATCTTTGCCTCCTGCTAGCCTGCCTCCACCGTGCAATCCCTGCTGAAGAATAGCTCTGAATGAATTTTAATTACCCTTGCCTTGACTGCACAATCCTCATTGGAAACTCCAATGTGTGTGTGTGATGCAATCAATGCATCACTATAGTCACAATCGATAGTCTATCTTTCCCTTTCACCTACCTCTCCACCGGGTCTCCACTAAAACTGGAATGCACTGTAGTTAACTGTTGTATTTTTCAGTTGATTAATGATTTATTATTTATGAATTAATTAACTAATTAATTCACTCCACTCTCACTAGTGTATCATTCAGTTAGACTAGATACAACTAGCTCAACTGAGTCTAACTGAGTTAAACTAAATACAACTCCATAACTACTTTTTCCAACAGTGTCATAACTCTGCCACTTGAGTTCTAACTGAGTCCTCCATGCATTAGCTCTAGGAAACCCTTGGGAATTGTGTAATTCCCTCAGTCCACTAATGTGCCACATCTATGCACTGAACTGAAGTCCTCCAAGAGAATAAGTTGTTGTTTAGTGTCTTATTATTATTAAGAGCTAATAATAATCGACATGCATTTATTTTTAGATCAACGATCTATAAATAGACTTCGCCCAATATTCTAAAAACAAAAATTCATCTATTTTTCCAACTTGATCAACCATCCACAAATAACATCTTGCAACTTCTGAAATATGATCATCATGTCTAAAAATAGACATAGTCTAAAAATAGACTTGCACCAAAAATAGCCTGCGGGCCCACTTAGTGAAGGCAACTCTTTTCACTAAGCTCATCATCTTGTTGAATCTCAACACCAGTGATGAAGTATTTAAATTGATTAAATCTATGCAAGACATGTCAATCCAAACAAATGAAATTAATAGACTGAAAGAACAGGTAAAGAATCTTGAAGATGAAAAGAAATTGGCACAGATGAGGCATACAGCTGAAGCAAATAAATCAAGTAGATTGACAGACAAAGTTCAGAAGTTAGAAAGAGAGTTGACATTAGCAGAACCTTTGGCTCAAGAAAAGCAACAATTATGGGCCAATATCATTAACTCTGTTAATGATATTTGGCCATCCAACCAAGTTATCTTTGAGAAAAAAAAATATGATAAAGGAAGCAAGTGAAGCCATTAAAAAATTCAAAGAAGAACTTGAGAAGAAACCAGAAGAGGCCACAGAGATAATTAAGTTTCTAAAATCTAAGAAAAAACATGATTTAGAAGAAAGTGGAGTAAGTGACAGAACTGAAACAATCTTAGAGGTTAAAAAGGTAATTTCCAAAAGGAACTTAATGGTACAACTTGAAGATAAGTGCCAAGCCATGGAGTTAGCAATAAACATATTTATGAATAAGTTTGATGTTCTAAGGCAAAAAGGTCTGCCTAATCCATTGGTGATTAATGGAATATTGATGAGGTAGGAAGATTATGACAAGAAGATCAGAGAAGTGGCCAAAGAAAAGTCCAACAATTCATCTTTGAAAGGAATTCCAACAATAAAAGGTACTCTATCATATTTCTAAAAATCTATTTTACCTCTAGCATGAGGTAAATCACCTCTTTGTGAAAAAACCTCCTTTCACCAAGTACACTTAAGTTGACGAAATTTACAGAAGGATGATGAAGATTAAAATCCCATATGAAGAGACTTGGGATAAATTGTATGATTTACCGTGATGGTGAAAATTAAAAGAAAATAAAACAGAGCAGTCAGGGTTAAAGGTGAAATCAGAATAGGTTAAAGAGTGAATAGATCAGACAGTTTAAAGTGAAAAACAAAGTTTAAAGATGAAAGAAAGAGTTAAAGGCAAATCAACGAGAAAGAGAAAGTAACAACCAGCGTAAAGCAACAGCCAAAGAGATAAAACAACAAAATATCAGTGAAGCAAACAACAATCCAAATAAGCAGGGACAAGTAGCATTTAGTCTCCTAGGTGTCTATATCTTCTTGCATGAAGATATTTCATTTTCCCTTGAATAAATCCTAAATCAGTTTTAGGATATTTTTTAATAGTTTTTGTATAAATACTTTAGTAATTCGAAGTGTAGTATGGATTCCTGAACATTTCTATAGTTGTAATTGATCCAAACACCTTAGGGTTTATTGTAAAATTTTCAAGTTAGCAGACTGGATAAGTAATGAAGGCATTGCATTACACGATTCATGTGTTGGGCCACTTCAGGGAAGTATTATTTCAGTTGTTCAATGTTATTTCTCTTAAGTATTCCATAAACTTGTATGTTTTTCCAAATTTAAGTGCTATAACAAGAATATTATTGCAGAAATTGTTAAATTACACTCTGGTTTGAACTTTTTATGCGGAATTATGAATTACAGATAAATCATTCTTCCCTAGACAGGTGCTAATCTAGAAGAATGGGTCAAAGACTTTATGACTATCTTTCCTAACTATAAATAGACACACAGAATGAAATAAGAAGCTTACTTGGAATCCAAGCTCTTCCAAAGTCTCCTTCTGCCGCTTTTGTTGTAGCTTCAAATTCCAGCCAGCTGTGAAAAATATTTCCTGCACGAATGAACACTAAACAACAAGAGATAGCAATAATACAAATGTATGTTCAAGTTATTTAGCTAAATCAATAAAGCATAAACCATATGCATCAAAAAATAAATCATGATATGGAAAATCAAAGCTTATACAGATGCATATAGGGAAAAATAAGCAGTAATATTTATTAATGATAGAAGGGGAAGTTACAACCCAATGATTGATTTAGTGTCACCATCTCCAACAACATTCCAGCCTCAGCACAATGCATATATCTCCAGCAATATGTTACTCAAATCAACTCCTCAATTGAAATTCCACCAACATTTCTCTACTCAAATTCTTCCTTATCAAACACTAAGATCTGTGCTCAATTTATAGAGGAGCTAAAGGTAGTTTTAAAAACAATGAATTTCCAATAATAGGCAATATATGTTCTCAATCTTGTATATGTCAAATGGACATATGGATTCGAATTTTGACACATGTGAACTCTTCTAGGAGGCACTAGCCAAGTGGAGATTCTGGAACAATGAGAATTTCGCTCCTAATGTGACCAACACACCCTTGGATGTCAGGAAGTGCTTTGTAGAGTAGCCTTGCATGGGGCTACCTGCATATGCAATGCACTTAGTCCCTTTAGAGGTAGCGTTGATGAGCTCTCATATGATATATTATAAAATTAAAATCTTGGAAACCTTTGCAGATGAAAGTCTTTAAATGATTTGTCTTGTTCTTTCTCTTAGGGCATATAACAACTGAAATGATAGGGGGTGATAGACTGTATTCATTGGTCCTGGAGATGATGCCCAGTTAACCAGGTCATTGGGAATGGTGCCCAAATTGACCTATAACAATTTCCCCCTAAAGCATGAAGTTAGAATGCTAATAACAATATTTTGATTGTGATGCTTTACAATGTGATGGGCTAGAGATGAAGCGGAGTGGTGACCTACATCAATCTTACAATACATTGCATCATGATATATCCTCTTGATCATAATTGTTGAGGGTAGGCATTCCCATGTTCAGCACATAAACAATCTAATAACATGTACATAATTCAGAAAGTCGTCTACATTGGATTGTTGCCCAATACAAACATGCCTACAGATATAGGCCCATTTTCAGATGGTGATATGTATGTAAGGTCACCGTACAGATGATGTGTACAAAAATCTCGAAATCACAGCCCAAATGGATGAAACTAGTTCCGGGGTCTTCTTATCTCGTTCACTTGATTATTCGGGTACAAGTCTAACCATGCGAATATATGATTTTCAGTCGAACATGGAAAAACATCATTTGATTACTAGCCAATGATGTGAGTTGTTAACAAACACAAGAGAACCACCATTAATGTCAATAGCCCTCAAGGTATTGTAGTACATTTCGTAAGGGGTGAATAGATGATTTGATGTCGAACACCAAACAAAATCTTTCAGTCAAAAGTCTGTAAGCGAGGATCTTGTCGATGCTGTAACAAGCCTCATGGTACTGGAATCACATGTTTCTAAGTGAACTTCCTGGATAATGATTTGTCATCAACAGGAAGCCACCTTATTTTGAAACAAGAGTTACTGATTTCAGAGACAAAGGTATGACTTGATATAGCAATTTTCAGGGATGACAGTCATGAGAATGAAGGTTTATGAGTATTGCAGAAGGATGAGTATTCACTGGATGACTTATCTTGAACATATCGACGACACTAAGATGAGTTGGCATCATTGACCCAAAACTGAAGTGAAGGTATGATGAACTATAGGTATGAATGAAATATCAAGAAGATTACCCAACCCAAATAGTCACGGACATGGAGTGAAGTGTCATGTTCAAGAGTGACTTGCTACCATAAATAATTCTGTTCACTTTTCCCAAATTTTCCCCGGTCATTTGTTGACCAGTACCTCTTTATTTTTTAACAAGCTTGAGGAGGACAACATTTTCTTGATCTATAATTCAACCCTTCGGGTGAATAATTTATCGCTACTTAATAATTTAATGAGTCTAGTGATGAATGAAAATCGATTCTTGCCATGATCGACAAGCCTGTCACTATTTTATGTTTTAACGAGCTTAACGACAGTGATAGCCCGGTCCTTTTTCATATTTAGAGAGTTTGAAAAAGAGGACGAAAGAAAACTCCATGAGTACTTTTTCGTAAAGTTGTCGCTTAGATTCAAAAAAGTGTAAAATAATATCTGAGAGAACCTCTTCAGTCATGTTCGACCAAGGTATTGATTTTTCGTAAATAATCTATCTCAATCTGGAAAAGGGTTAAACTTATACTGAGTAGATATCAATTCATTTACTTTTACGAGCTCGAAAAGACAAGTGCTCGACAATCTTTTCACATTATCGGAGTCTGAAAAGAGTTGAAAGAAGACTCCAGGGGTTCCTTTTTCGCTGTCATCGAAGCTCGAAAAAGAGATAAAAGTGCACTTCAAATAATTTTTTGTTTTTAACAAAGCTCGAAAAATAAGGAGAAAAAGTATGCTTTGTGATCAAATCATTCTTGAAATAAATCTGCACGACTAATCTGTTCATCAATTGTAAGATCTGTTTAGAACAACATCAAAAAGAATAAAAATACCTGTTTCATGATAAAAACATAATAAAATTATAGTCATAGGAATAATTTCAATTTGCAAATAATTAATGACTATTAAAAGTAGTTTTACTATTCATTTTTACTATTCCATAGTTACCATATGCATTTTGGAGCTTTGAACCTGATTTCCCCCCCAAAATTCAGCTACTGATTGTGATTGTTTCTGTGGACGGATTTCGTTTCCGTTTGATTCGGGTTAGTAATATGAACCTCCTCTTTCCTTCAGTAATCATTTCATTTCCAATTTCTGCAAATTTTCAGGGTTTTGAGGTCCCTAGGGTAAATTCTTCCCAAAAATAGGGCAACGCACCCTTGGATGTCAAAACCTGCATTGCATAACAAGTAAATTGAAGGCTAATTGCATACACAACACACTGTCTCTTGTTAGGGAGTGTGTTGGGTGCAATATATGTAGGTTTTAACCCTAAACATAAATTATCTACACACGAATCTTATAACAGAAAATAAACAATAGCGAGAGCATAAAACATAAAACAAATAAACACAGAGATTTTCCCCTGGATCCCAAATCGGGATGACCAACTTGATTTTTCATTATATTCCTTTTAGTGTTACAACACATATATATACATGTCGAAGCATACATAAACCCCAATCCATTAACCCTGGATTAGAACATAACCGTAGTTCCCTTGACTAGATCTACAAAATACCGGGGGCCGAAAACCATCGTACCCCAAAACCATGTGCAAAATCATGCACAAAACATGGGTGGGTCTGCCTATGACTAGGTCCACACAAAAAAACAATTTTCACCAGGGTGCTGCCCTGAACCCCAATAGTGGGGGCTGCCTCCCCCCTTGTGACCCCCCCTGCTGTGCCCAGCGCAACGTACAGTGTGTAGGGCTAGTCGTGGAAAGAATATAACACATACCCAACATTATCCCACTTGTTGTTTTCTTTCCACATGGGGCCACAGGAGAGCTTAGTCATTGGGCCAATTCTTCAACACCCATTGTTTCTCTACACCAAGAGAACTTTTGAGTGCTCATAGACTTCATCAATGCATCTGCAACATTCTTCAAAGTGTCCACCTTTACCAGCAACACCCTTTTAGCCTCAACCATATCTCTAACAAAGTGATATTGAACATCAATGTGCTTTGTCTTTAAATGGTAAGCAGGGTTCTTAGCCAAGAATATTTCACTTTGGCTATCATAGTCTATCCTTATAGCTTGTTGTACCAACCCCATACTTGAACACAATCTCTGCAACCAAACTGCTTCCTTGCTTGCATGAATGGCTGCTATTTTTTATGCCTTTGTAGTTGAAAGAGCCACTACAGACTGTATTTTACTCATCCAATTGACTGCGCCTCCAAATAGGCTAAACACATACCCACTTGTAGATCTTCTTTGGTCCAGATCTCCAGCCCAGTCTGCATCAACAAAACCACGAATGTCCAACGTTCTTTCCAATCCTGGTCTTCCCTGGTAGCACAAGCCATAATCACTAGTGCCACGTAAATATCTGAAAAACTCGCTTCATTGTTGTCTAATGCTCCTTCCCTGGGTTTGAAATAAACCTGCTCAATACTCCCACTGCATGTGCAATGTCTGGTATAGTATAGACCATTGCATACATTAGACTACCCACTGCACTTGCATATGGAACACAGGACATATCCTCCTCTTCTTCTTGTGTCTTGGGACACTGTTCAGCAGCCAACTTTACACCTACATGAATAGGAACATTCACTGGTTTACTATCCTGCATATTGAACCTCTACAATATAGTCTCGACATACTTCCTCTGGTTTAACCAGAGCTTCCTCTTTGCCCGATCTCTCTTAATTTCCATGCCCAAAATATAGTTTGCAGCACTAAGATCCTTCATGTCGAATTTGGAGAATAGTTGGGTCTTCAAATCTTGGATAATTTCTTTGTCATTTCCAATCAACAACATATCATCCACATACAAGACCAAATAAATAACACGGTCACCAATTAATTTAAAATAAAAACAATGATCCTCCTTGCTTCTGGTGAAGCCAAGTCCCCGTATATAGGTATCAAATTTCTGATACCACATCCTTGGTGACTGTTTTAACCCATACAGAGACTTCTTCAACCTGCATACCAGTTCTTTCTTACCCTTCACAATAAAGCCTTCAGGTTGCTTCATGTAGATCTCCTCTTCTAGATCCCCATGAAGAAATGTTGTCTTCACATCCATCTGTTCTATCTCAAAATCAAATGCAGCAGCAACAGATAAAAGTAATCTAATAGAAGTAACTTTGGCAACAGGAGAGAAAATATCACCAAAATCAATTCCCGGCACTTGGGAATAACCTTTTGCTACCAACCGAGCTTTGTATTTCTCCACCTTGCCTTCTACATTCATCTTCTTCTTAAACACCCATTTTCTCCTATTGGGCTTCCTTCCAGCCGGCAACTCCACCAGATCCCATGTCTCATTTTTGTGCAAGGATGCCATTTCATCAACCATGGCCTCCTTCCAGAGTTTTCCATCCTCGGAATCTATTGCCTCCCTGATAGTTCTGGGATCATCATAAGTTATAGTTAAGGCAAAACCTAAACAGAAAGCAGATGGACTATACCTTTCTGGTTGCCTTCTTTCCTGAACTGATCTTCTCAAAGATGGAGTTTGTGGCTCTTCCTCTTCTGAATCTTCTTCTGTTGTAGAGTCTGATTCATCCTCCTTTAGCTCAAACTTTATCTTCTCAGGTTCCTTTGGTATGATTTCATGTTTAACAACATCTTTCACCTCTCTAAACAACACATCTTGGCTATACACAACCTTCCTTGTTTCCGGGTTCCAAAGCTTGTAACCTTTTAAACCATCCTTATACCCAATAAAGATGCACCTTTCAGATTTATTATCCAAATTGGTCCTTTTCTCCTTTGGAACATGTACATATGCATCACATCCAAATACCCTTAGATGTGAAAGAGAGGGTTTATTACCAGTACATACCTCATGTGGAGTCTTATCCTCCAAAGCTGATGAAGGTGATCTATTAACTAAGTAACATGCAGTCTCCACTGCCTCTGCCTAGAATTCTTATCCTAACCCAGTACCACTGACCATGCTTCTTGCCTTTTCCATCAGCGTTCTGTTCATTCTTTCTGTGACTCCATTTTTCTAAGGTGTGTATGGAGTAGTCTTCTGCTGTGCTATACCACACTTCTTACAAAACTCTTCAAATTCCTTCTTGCAAAACTCCCCACCATTATCTGTCCTCAACGCCTTTATCTTCTTCTCTGTCTGGTTTTCCACCAGAGCCTTAAATTATTTAAATCTATCAAAGACTTTAGATTTATTCCTCAAGAAATATATCCATGTATTCCTTGAGAAGTCATCTATGAATGAAACATAGTACACAGACTTTCCTAGTGATGGAACTGATACAGGTCCAAACACATCACTGTGCACAAGTTCTAATATCTTGTTTGCCCTCTTAGCACCAGAAGGAAAAATCACCCAATTCTACTTCCCATATACACAATGTTCACAGAAATCGAAATCTAGAGAGAAATTAGACATACCTTCTACCATACCATTTCTATGTAGTATCTGAAGGCTCTTCTCTCCAATATGTCCAAGCCTTTGATGCCATAGCATGGTCTTTTCTCCAGAGACAGCTAAGCTTTCCGCTCCACTTTCAGGAACCACAGAACTGTTACACCCATCAATAACAGTGCTACCTTGTAGCTTGTACATAGTTCCAATCCAAACTCCCTGCATTAATACCAGTTCTCCCCGAACCATCTTGTAGCATCTTTCTTGAACACTGTTTTTACACCTGCATCATCCATCTTGCTTACAGAAATCAGATTTTTGGCCAATGCAAGAATATGCAGAACACCAGGAAGTGTTCTAATCCTTCCACCTTGCAGCTTCTGCTTGACCTTTCCACGTCCGACGATTCTAGCCTTCCTATCATCCCCTAGGAAGACATCACCATCATATTTATCATAATCGTAGAACTACTCCCTATGGGGAGTGAAGTGAAAGGATGTAGCTGAGTCAATCAACCATGACTCATGATCTACATGTGTATTTGAAGAAGAAGCCAAATACACATCACCACCTTCATCCGAGGTGGTTTTTTCCTCTGCAGAAGGAGCATCATCAAATCCCTTTCCTTTCTTAGGAGCTTTAGATCTGCACTCCTTTTTGTAGTGCCCTTCCTTTCCGCATTTCCATCATACCTTTACAAACTTTCCAGGAGATTTAGATCTCCCTCTAGATTTAGATCTCCCACTTGAAACCTTATTATTGTTTCTGTTTTGGGACCTTCCTTGTACAGATAAGGCATCTCCATTTTGACCCTCCATATTTCTCCGTCTCATTTCCTCCAACAGCAAGGCTGAGACAATGTCATCAAAATTCAAGATAGTTGTATTTCTACCTATTGCAATAACCAGACTGTCCCATGAGTCTAGTAGAGAACACAACAAACTGATGCACTTATTTTCATCTGAGATTTTAATATCAACAGATGACAGCTGACTTACCACAGTATTGAAGGCATTCAGATGCTTTGTCACCAAGTATCCATCCTTCATCCTCAGGTTATACAACTTTTTCCGCAGGAAAAAATTATTCACCAGAGACTTAGATTGGTACAAAGTCCCAAGTTTTTCCCAAAAATTCTTCACCATAGCTTCCCTAGATACATTCAACAATACTGAATCTGAGACACATAACCGTATTGTGCTCTTAGCCTTCCGATCCAGTTTCTTCCAGTCTTCATCTGACATTGCCGTTGGTTTAGTACCTGGTTCTGCCGCGATGCACTGATCTTTATCCACTAGCAGATCCTCCATCTTGAGCTTCCATAACTCAAAGCTCTGACCATTAAATTTCTTGATCTCTATCTTTCCGCCACTCTCCATCTTCTTTCACCGCAAGAATCGATTCCGCAGATCTCCCACTGAACAGGGTCTACCTCAAGCCCAAGCAAAAAAAAAAACCCTCAGCAGCAAAGGCGTCCCCTTGAAGCCGAAACAGCTCTGAAACCAAATGTAGGTTTTAACCCTGAACAGAAATTATCTACACACGAATCTTATAACAGAAAATAAACAATAGTGAGAGCATAAAACATAAAACAGATAAACACAGAGATTTTCCCTTGGATCCCAAATCGAGATGACCAGCTTGATTTTTCATTAGATTCCTTTTAGTGTTACAACACATATATATACATGCTGAAGCATACATAAACCCCAATCCATTAACCATGGATTAGAACATAACCGGAGTTCCCTTGACCAGATCTACAAAATACCAGGGGTCGAAAACCATCGTACCCAAAAACCATGTGCAAACTCATGCACAAAACATGGGTGGGTCTGCCTATTAGTCGGTCCGCACACCAAAACAATTTTCACCGGGGTGCTGCCCCAGACCCCAAAAGTGGGGGATACCTCCCCGCTTGTGACCCCCCCTGTTGCGCCCGGCGCAACGTACAACGCGTGGGGCTAGTCATGGAAATAATATAACACATACCCAACAATATAGATTTTTTTTTTTTTGCATTATGCCCAAAATCTGCCTAATTTTTTTCAATGAATGGAATCTAATGGTTCTTATGGTTGTATTTCATGTTTCCATCGGATTACAATGATGATTACATGGAGGGAAAGAGAACATAAAGAACAGGATATGATTTCCCTAAATGATCTGAGTATAGTAAGAGCCCTAAGAGAATGTGGACTACTAAGTACTTCAGGTTATCAAGGATGAGGCAAAAAATAGAGCTCTTGGAGTTCTTAGTTCGAGCATGGGATCCAAATATCGAGGAATTTCATATTAAGAACCAAGTGGTTCCCATAACAGTCGAGGTTGTATACTTTCTTACAGGTTTGTCAAGGAGAGGCTTTCCTATTTCGCTCTCGGGGTCTATTGTTGGAGGAGAGACAATGAGAGATTATGTTTTGAAACATTGTTATCCAGGGGCAGAGCCAAGAAAGGATGGAAAGATAAACATCCGAGATGTTAGATATCTGCCTTTGAGAACTATCCTTTTCACAATCACAAAACTTACCGCCACCGTTACACTACATGTAGCGAACAGATCGTATATGCAGTATGCACTAGAGTGCTTGGAGCCAATAGTCTTCAACTGGTTTGAAGCTGTACTTTCTTAGATAAAGGAACAAGTGAAAAAATCAAAGGGAGGAAGGAAGAAGAATTTCAGTTATGGTTCAATCCTTATATCCTTCACTTTAGAATGGATTCCACTGATGCAGCCATAACATGTGACACTAGACTTGTCTAATCCTAGAGATCCATGGATCCAGAGATGGGTAGAACTCATGGGTAGGCATGCATGCCAATCTACCATTTTGTTCTCAACTATGTTCTTCACCTGGTTTCGGCGACAGATTGTCACCATCGATGAGTATGCATACGCAGGCGTTTATTTCTGAGGAGATCCAGATTTAGCATTACCAGAAGGTGCTCAGTGGGGTGTAATGGGTAAGAATGTTTTGACCATGTTTTGATTTTCCTAAGGTTTATACAATGTTTTTGTATTTTTGATGTTTTCCTAAGACTAAACTAAATGTTTGATGTAATGTAGATGTTGGTCGTGTTCAACCAATAGAGGAAACAGAGCATGAAGTAGATGTGCCAACAGAGAGGGCTGTTGAGAGAGCAGTCCTTCAGGATCTTGATATGGCCGAGACTCTAGTTGAGCTTTGATAGCACATAGAGGGTTTGACCTTTGGGATTTCAAATTTCTGGATCGAAGAGCTACCCATGTGAATGTAGCAACACACTATTGGGGTTCCTAACTGTTGGATGTGGTTACTATGTAGGATAGCTAGATCTATAGCATGTTACCACGAGAACCACTAGTTTACTTGTGACATTTTTCATACATTTTGAGGTCATATGACCAATGTGTCTTGGGCACAAATTTTTGTAAAACACTATAACTATCTATCTATATTATTTCAATGTTTTCTTATGTTTATTATGCAATCCTATTCAATGATGTGAATGTTTTCTTTATATATGTTGCAAATGTCTGTCTAAAACTTTATTAGCTAAAGAATCAGTCAATGTGTTCAAATTTATGGAAATGTGTTGATATTGAATAAAATCAAAGTGTCTTT
This sequence comes from Pinus albicaulis, assembly GCA_034641835.2. Lineage (NCBI taxonomy): Eukaryota > Viridiplantae > Streptophyta > Pinopsida > Pinales > Pinaceae > Pinus > Pinus albicaulis. The sequence goes on along the minus strand of CM076578.1, from coordinate 1,956,793,998 downwards.
CCAAAAATTGAACTCTAAGGAACAATCTACGCAATGTTGGATTTCTAACATTATAAACACTAGTAAGTTGTAATACCACAAGTTGTGAGTCTAACCTTATAATGATATGGTTAATACGAAATGAAATGGCATCAGAGAGAAGTTCTATGAACATGCTATACTCAATGATATTGTTCGTCGATATACCAAAACAAATCCCTTGAAAACTCACTAACTTGTCGTTCGAAGCGAAAATGGCCCATGCTATGGAGGATAGATTTTGCATACTATGACTAGCACCATCAGCATATCCAACAAAGGGTTCCGAAGATTCAGACATTTGCGATGAAATTTAAAGCGGATTACTAACGTCAAGAAAAATCTAAAAACAAATTAAGATAGTGAATGAAAATAAAAAACATATATATACAATATAATACAAAAAATTACTATGCTCATGATTAAGCATAGTAATGTTTCAAATACAACCCATTTCTAGGTTGCTCCAACAGAATTCCATCGTAATCAAACAAATCATAAGCACCCTTAGCAAGAAATATTTTGAAAATATAGGGGCCATGCCACAATGGCTCAAACTTTCTTGTACCTATTACATCAACTTCTTGATCGTAAAGAAGGACCAAGTCACCCTCTGAGAAAATGCGAGGCTGGACATTTTTTCCATATTGCGCCTTTATACATCTCTTATGCACTTCGTTGGTAAATTGGGCTTCAAGACACGTTTCATCAAGATGGATGAGGTTAAGGAGACACACTTCTTCTTCTGAGGTATCAGGTAATAAGTCGATTGCGAGTTTTAATGACAGTATTTCACATTGGATTGGTAAGATAGCTTCCAAACCATACACCAATTGAAAAGGAGTAAATCATGTTGCGTTTCTCACCGAGGTTCGATATGCCCACAAGATGGAGTACAGGATCAAATGCCAATTTCTTTTACGAACTCCTATCATTCGTTGAAGCATACATTTAAGAAATCTTGTTGATAGCCTCAACTTTTCCATTTGATTGTGGATAATAAGTAGTAGAATTATCATGTGACAATCCTAACTTGGTAGTTAATTTAGTCATCATATGGTTGCGAAAATGCTTCCCGTGATATATAAATATAGCCCGTGGGACTCGAAACCGTGCAATAACATGATTAAAGAAAAACAATGCAACTGTTTGTCCTGTGTTGTTGAATGTAGGCATCGCTTCAGCTCATTTGGTAAAATAGTTGACTGCGACAATAATATGACCATGCCCCCCAGACGAATGAGGGTTAAAGTTCATGAATTCAATACCCCATTTTGAAAATGGTCCCACAGAGACAACATGATGCATTGGCACTGGCAGTTTGTGGATTTTACAATAAAAATCTGGTACGCGTGAAAAATTCTGACCGCGAGGATGCAGTCTCGAAAAATTGTAGGCCAAAAGTAATCAACACAGAGTATCTTCTTTGCGGTATCGTATCCAGATAAATGTCCACCAAAAGCTCCAACATGACAATCATTTAACACTTTTTCGGCCTCCTCATGAGTGAGGCATCTCCTTAAATTGGTATCAACACCATGATGATAAATTTTATTTCCGATGATCAAATAATATTTGGCTTGGTATCGAATACATCACTGTTCAGAGTGAGAGGTATCAGGCTAAAAAGTTTGAGTTTGGATATAAATAATGAAATATCCATACCAAGGATCAGATGATCTAATCAGAAACATAGACACATCAGGAATTGATGGTTCTGACTTAGTTGTAGTACTATCAAAAGGAAGGTCACAGAGAAGCTCAGCCAAAACTAAAGACTTCTTTGACTTGGATTTCATGAATTCTAAATAAAATTCCTGCAAAATGAAAATCCATTTTTATTATTTTCCCCCCAACAATTGACGTGATAAGATATAAGTCATGGGGTTTCAATCCGAAACGATAGTGGTTTTTCAAAGCAAGATATAATGGAGAAATCTTTGGATAGATTGAATAGTTTCTGAGGCAAGATTTTCTACGTATGAATACTTAACTTCCGTATTATTGAGATTACGAGTCAAATAATAGATCAGATGTTCAAGTCCATCTTCTACTTGGACCAATACCATATAAATGGTTGTTTCAACCATGACGATATATAGGAAATAATCATTTTGATAATTAGGGGGATACATTAATGACGCTTGGACAAGAGTATCCCTAACAACATCAAAAGAAGCTTGCGCAACTTGGTCCCAATGGAATGGAACCCCCTTTTTCAATAGTCGAGTAAATCATTTAGCCATTTTGACGTATTTTGGAATGAACCTTCTTAGGAATTTATCCTTTCCTTGAAGTTTCTGTATCTAAAGTAAATTTGATGGTGCAGGCAAATCAAGAATGGCCTGAACCTTCAATGGGTCGATTCGAATTCCTTCTTTTGAGACTACAAATCCAAGAAAATGACCAAAACCAACACAAAACACACATTTATGTGGATTGAGGCGTATTTTTTAGTGTCGTCGGCATAATAAAATGGTTCTCAAATGCATCAGGTGATCAATACGATTTTGTGAATGCGTTGGTAAATCATCTAGATAAGGTTGAACAATGTGCTTGATGTCAATGAAAGCATAGTCCATTTCTCTCTGAAAAGTTTCCCCAGTGTTCTTTAAACCAAACGGTAGTTTCCTATAAGCGAATGTGCCCTAGGGAAAGATGAATGTTGTCTTATGTTTATCGTCTGGGCATATATTGATTTGATTGTAGTCGGAAAATCCATCCATGAATGAAAATATTTTGCATCCAACACAATCGTCAATAATCTGGTCGATAAAGGGAGTAGGATAGTTGTCTTTTGGACATGCAAGATTGACATCTCGATAATCGACGCACACTCTAATGGTTCCTTGCTTTTTCATGATAGGAACGATATTGGAAACCCACTTAGTTAGCGGAACAGGGTATATGAAACCAGCATGCAAAAGTTTTTCAACTTCTGCTTTAATGGTAGCAGCTTTCTTCGGATGAATAGGATGAAGCGGTTGATGCACTGGTTTGACATTAGGATACATATTAATAGCGTTTTCAACAATACTAGTATCTATGCCTGGAATTTCCTTTTAAGACCAAGAAAATACATCACGGAATTCACGAAATAGAGAGAGATATGATTCGAGTTCTAATGGAGAACAAGATACACCAACATGAATATTTTCTACAACACCAAGTTTGGTCGAAATGTTGATAAAAATGGTTTCTTCAATATTTGACAGATTTCGCTTGGAATCGATTGCATTAATAGGTACAGAATTCGAAAAGATTTTTTTTATTGATGGGTGATATAGTTCACTAAGATATTTTTATTCATAATCAGGAAGATGGTAACGATGATGATAATATTCTCGTGGTTCTCCTTCTGACATCATGGATTCCAAAATATTCTCATCTGTCAAGAACATTGAGGAAAAAGGATCAGATGGAGTACCAAAATCCAAGGAACGATTAACTCAAACAGTCAGCGACGCTGATTTCAGATTTGCCGCCCAAGCCAGATAGATTGATTGCTATGCCATCTCAATAGGGCTGGGTGGCAGAAACTCATCCAACGTAGAAATTTCAGAATCACTCGTACTCTCCCTTAAGCCAAATAGAGTGGAAGAGATCGTGTAGAAGGTCTCTATACTTGCAATTTTTTTCGATGCTGCGAGTGACGATAATGCAAAGGTTCCCATGGGAGTGAAATCCTTTAAGAGTCCTACACCAATTCTGCTGGTAGTTGTAGCACATAGCCTGTATGATTAAAGACGACAAGATTAGAATTAGTCGGATCAATTCCATGAATAGCCGACAATGAAGCCTGTTTTTGGGAGGGACAACTTTGTAATACCTCAAGAGTAGACATAGCTAAAGGGGATTGAGCCAAAACTTCAACTATATTATAATTTTTTGAAACTCTTGCCCAAGGATTATATGTTGATTTGTGAATTATTCCCTTCGGTGGCTTGATTGTCAATTCAGAATTAGCAGTAGGTAGTACGGATTTCGTAGATGGATTCGTTGTTGAGGTAGTGGGTTGATTAGCGGCTTGAATACCATAATATTTATTACGTGTTGACACAAAAATATATATTGAAGGTTTTGTGACAGATAACATTAACACTTGGGAACTAGGAGCTGGATCCGTAGCAACCATGTTTGTGTACGGATTTGGAAATGGGTTTGTCAACACAGCTGACGCATGAGAAGTCTTGATGATTTTTGAGAATTTAGCACGGTGAGAACAATCCCTAACAAAAGTGTTCCTCATTGCAGATTATGCATGGATAACGAGGTTTCCTAGGTCTAGACGATGGATCAGATGATCTTTCCTGTGGGTTAGAAGTTTGTTTTTTCTTAGATTTCCCCTTTTTCTTACTTCCGGGTTGCTTGTCACTCTTTCCTTTGTCAAACAACACGTCATTAAATTCAGAAGAAGGTGTAGGATTAGATGAAATAGTGTGATGTGTTCTTGCAATTCCAATTAAGTCGTCTTCGACATGAGAGTCCTTTAATTGAGGAGGAACAGTAAAGTTAGATCTTGGCGCATTAGGATTTTTTTCATAGAGCATGCCAGACTGAGTGTAAATCAAGTCTAAATATTGGGCACGAGTGATAAATTTCTCTTCTATGACGACGCCACCCTTAGCCACATCCTTGGTTATAGACAGTAACAGGGACTTACTGAACCATTCAGCAAGGAGCTGACCTACAACAAAATTCTTAACCATTCGATGACAATGATGCCACTCATGAATATTATTAGAAATGTGAGTAGCATTAGTCTGTTTGAAATTGTTCAAGATTTTAGTTCCAGTGTCATATCTGATGGGTAACTGGAAATGAGTCAAAAAGACAGTAGCTAGGGAAGTGAAATTATCAAAAGAATCTTTAGGTAACTCAATACACCATTTTGCTGCCGGACCTCTGAGCGTACGCTGGAAAAGACGTAGTCGAACATAATCATCATTCAAAGAGTTTGATGAACACCATAAATGATAAGCCATGGCATGACTCGACGGATATTTTCCAGGGTTTCCATTGAACTTAGGAATATCCGAGGGTAATTTGTGAAGTATGAATAGCCACCAAGGAGCATAGTTAATTGGATCATTGGTTAGTCGATTTAAATCTGGTAACTCTAAAGTTGCAACAAAGGGAAAATGTTTATTAAGGTCAGGTTGAGCATAGCCAGGGTAAGATGGAATTTCTTGAGCAACAGGCCTTTGTGCACCAACATAAGGAATCTGCTGCTGGTAACCCAGATAGGGGTTGTTTTGAAAAGCAAACGCTTGAGGATTCTGTTGACAAAAACCTAGATATGATACTTGTTGAAATGAAGTTTGAGGCATTTGCACCTGTGGCTGCCAAGGGGTCCGTCCACCAATGTTATAACCCAAATTAGGATAACTTGGACTCATTTGATAGGTATAACCAGGTTGAGGCTGTGACTTCCCATAAAATGGTAAACCAACTTGTGAATAAATGATTTCGGATACAGGTTGTTGTAAATTAATCGAAGGATTTTGAGTTTGTGGACCCAACATTTGATGGTATTGAGTTGAAGGACCCGCCTGATAAGGTTGTTGTACAAAATTTTGATTCTGTAAAGATGTATTAACAAGTGAAAATGATGTGGGTGTAACAGGTTGAACTGGTTGATACGAGTGTACAACCGTTTTTGGTTGGATAGGAAGAGTGGGCTGCCATTGACAAACATTCATTTCAACATTAGGTTGACCAAAAAGTGATAGAGCACTGTCATATTGGGTGACCAAAGGTTGCCCCCCAGCATGAGGAGTATAATAAGACGGAAAATATTGCTCTCCAAATGTTGGGAGTCCAGTTGATATGGTACTTGAAGGAATAGACCCAGAAGGAATAGCTTGATATTGCCCTAAAGATGTGTATAAAGAATCAAGTTGTTCAGTACTCACTATAGGATTACAAGTTAAAATACCAGATGATGACATTGGTAAAGTCCATGGATTTGAAGATGCACCAAAGAAAATTCTAGATAATGATTTGTAACCTGATGGGACCATAGGGCCACCATGAAAATATGACTATGGTGAAGTTGTAAACATCAACGGGTTAGCGAGGGCAGGTTACTTGACCAAACCGAAAATGTTTTTTCAGGCATGGTTACTAGACCAAATGTATACCCTTTTGAATTGACAGGAGTTTGAATAGGAATAGGATAAAAAAAAATCAGATGGTAACAATTGAGGAAAAGACTCGTATAGGTAAAGATCCTCCCCAAAATGGGTTGGAGTTAAAGGTGTCTCGTCTTGTGGGATTTCTTCAATCACAATTAAACCAGGTGGAATTATTTCACCGTCAGGCCCAAAATTATATTTCAGGTGGTTGACTGTGTGATATGGGAGACACAATGGCTACAGAAATTTGTGGGATGACCAAATTAGGAACAAATTCCGGTTGTATGACTTCAGGATTCAAATGTTCTGGCAAAGAAGAGATAGGATCTGGATCAATTTCTAGTTGAAAAACATCGGGTCCAGGAGGTATGGTCTCACTGATTGGATGGATCATGAATACGGGTAGCTGTGAAGAATCCATTTTGACAATATTAGACGAACCGGGATGTGTAGAAACAACTTGAGCTAACTCTGGTTTATGGGAAGATTATGTTTCACCAGAGGTACAAATTGTACTTGATTCGACAGATCGTGATCTCCTTCGCCTAACAGAAGTAACTTCTGGTGATAAAGGTGGTTTTAATTCTAGTCTACACGAACGACGAGGGAAAATATTTTGTTCTTCCATGATTGTTGATTTATTTTAACCAAAAAAAATAAACAAAATAAAATGGTATTGCTAGGCAAAAGGGTTTACCAAGAAACTGTGAACTACAAAATACCTCCTGGTGAACCAAGAAGTACGGGCATGCAATCTCCCCGAATGATGTGTTCGGTGTATCACAATTTACATGGTGGCCGACTCGGTTCACTATGGATGGATAGAACCTAAAATTTTTCCTCCCAAATATACCCAAAGGTACATGGAGGCCCAAGTCTGTATTAGCGCTATCTGATGCGAAACCGAACAGTGAGAGCACCCCTTTATACTTTTCGTACTGTAACACTGCTCGATATAGCCGAAAGTACGTGGACGAGCTACAATATACTTACGTACGTGGAGTGAAGTATCACACTCGGAATACATCGCAGACAAGTTAACGACGGCTGCTATGTTTTACGATGCCAGAACACGTCTCTAGCCTAGACCTTCTAAATGTTATCATTATGGTTCCAATGCTTTGTTAGGTAAATTGAGATAAATTTTAAGTTGATCTTGTTTAACAATTTTCCTTTCAAAGGTTCACCGCGATGATGTATTGGAAATTCCTGAAATGCAAACTAATAATGATAAGCAATCTTTCACTTTTAGTTTTTCAATGAAAATCCTAGCTACTAGAGGGAAAGAGCAGTCAATTTGAGAGCAAACAAATTAATGAGCACAAACTAAATGTAGATTTCCTAATTGTTCCTTTTGCAAAAACACACAAACCACTACATGCAAATTCCAATTTTTTTTTTTTTTTTTTTCAGTTCCTTTAATGTTATGAATGCAAAAAAGAAACTAAGTGCACTAAATCAACAAAAACAAATGCCTTTTAATTTTTGAGAAATGAGGAATATAAACAAAAATTTCTCTTTTGAAGGAAAAATGAGGAATTAAACAACAATTTATCCTATCAAGAAATGAAGAATTTACGACAATTTCATTTTTCAAAAGCAAATGGATCTAATGTGACAATGAAAATACTTTGAAATCAATTCGTCAATGATAAAGGAAAATTATTTAAACAAACATTGAAATTTTTTTTCTTTCAAAGGAGGAAGAGGTAGATAAGTTCACTAGTCAATATGAGGCCCGAGCTTTTCAAAACTAAGCAGAAAACAAACTGAAACAAATTGCAATGACAAATTCAAGGGAATTTGGATGGTTTCAAGAGGCAACATAGTCTCTAAAGAGATACAGTGCTTTACAATGCAGGCCTGAAAGGGAGACAGTGCTATACAAAGCACTGTGTCTTATCCAAGAGTGCGTTGAGCGCAGTGAATAATGAAAAACATAGCTGTCTAACACACTTCTAATGCAAATTTTGTTTTTAAAAAGCCTAATATTTGTGAGTAACAACTATTGGGTGAATAAAAAAAGAAAATAAGAGGCTAAAACACCTAGGATAAATAGTAATCTCCCCAGTGGAGTCACCAATTTGTTATGCGGAATTATGAATTATGGATAAATAATTCTTCCCTAGACAGGTGCTAATCTAGAACAACAGTTCAAAGAGTTTACAACTATCTTTCCTAACTGTAAACAAACACACAAAATGAAATAAGAAACTTACTTGGAATCCAAGCGCTTCCAAACTCTCCTTTTGTTGCTTTTGCTGTAGCTTCAAATTCCAACCAGCTGTGAAAATTATTTCCTGCAAGAATGAACACTAAACATCAAGAGATAACAATAATACAGATGTCTATTCAAGTTATTTAGCTAAATCAATAAAGAATAAACCATATGCATTAAATAAGAAATCATGATATGGAAAATCAAAGTTTATACAGATGCATATAGGGAAAAATAAGTAGTAATATTTATTAATGATAGAAGGGGAGGTAACAACCCAATGATTGATTTAGTGTCACCATCTCCAGCAACATCCCAGTATTAACACAATGTAGATATCTATAGCAATATGTTACTCAAATCAACACTTTAATTGGAATTCCACCAGCATTTCTCTACTCAAATTCTTCCTTATCAAACACTAATATATGTGCTCAATTTATAGAGGAGATGAAGGTATTTTTACAATCAATGACTTTCCAATAATAGGCAAGACATGTTCCCAATCTTGTAGATGTCAAATGGACACATGGATTCGAAATTTGACACATGTGAACTCTTTTAGAAGGCACTGGCCAAGTGGAGATTCTGGAACAATGAGAATTTCGCTCCCAATGTGACCAACGCACCCTTGGATGTCGGGAAGTTCTTTGTAGAGCAACCTTGCATGGGGCTACCTGCAAATGCAACACACTTAGTCCCTTTAGAGGCAGCGTTGATGAGCTCTCATATGATATATTATAAACTTCAAATCTTGGAAACCTTTGCAGATGAAAGTATTTGAATGATTTGTCTTGTTCTTTTTCTTAGGGCATATAACAACTAAAATGATAGGGGATGATAGACCCTATTCATTGGTCCTAGATATGATTCCCAGTTAACCAGGTCATTGGAATTTGTTCCCAAAGTGACCTATAACAGAACTATTATTCATTTTAATGTTTTCTTCTGATATCTAGAGCTAAGAATCCTTAATTTCTCTCCCATCTTGATTGACCTCTTCCAAAATTTCCTCATCATTCTGGTTTAAGGAATCCTTAACTACTCCTTGATCTCGATTGAAAACTACTTCACCATTCAGCCTTTAAAGATCTGATCTTGCTCAACTACCTTGCCTTGTGAACACTTCTTTTAGAACTTGATTATTGTCCTGTTTTCTTGACAATTTTAATCCATAGCCCAATGGAAAAGTAGAAAATACAACTATCCATATAAATCAGTAATTCCACCAAACCAAACAAATCATACCCAATCAATCTTTCATAACTAGCCTAAAATCAACTAAAAACAACAAAGTTAAATCTCAAAGAGAGAGCCCTCTCTGAGCATTAGGAAGGCTAGATCTTGATCTCCAAATTAGGTTTGTGGTTACCTCTAATATTTCTTGAACACTCATAACAACCCTGGGAAATTATTGGAGTGATAACATACTAGCAACTACACTGGGGAAGAAATCAATCCTCAGTGAAATAAACCTTAAAGGAAACACTTTTACTCATATTTTCACCTTAATTTTTATTTAGGGTTGTTATAATTTTCATTAAAATTTAAAATTATGTCTTCCAAAAGAACATATTATACCAAGTCTCATCTTGATCCACAACCTACTATAGTTGTGGATGATCCTAACAAAATTTTAAGAAAAAATAAAAAAGTAGAAAGCATAGGAAGTAGTAGTCAATTAGTTAAATATAATTCATTCCCTAAAGAACTATCAATCTTACAAGATATTGAATTCGATTTATCATTGAAAATTCCTTGTTTAGAACCAAATATGAAAATTTCATCTCTAATACTGTAATGGATCTTGATTTCATTAAATTTATTGAAACAAAGGAAACTATTTCACTTGATTTAGATCAATAGGCTCTAAAGACTTTTGATGAACTTGATGCTTTGACTTCAAATTTGATTAAAGATATTGATGAAGCATTTTTCCAACAATCATTTGAGTTAGCTGCCCTAGTTGCTGCTACCTCTGAGCGTTCTACCATTCCTTAAGAAACTGTAAAAACAGATCCATTTAGTTTCCCCTCATCCATAATCTTCACTATAGTTCAGTCCAAAAAACCATTCATCCCCAAGCTTCCTCTTCAACCCAAAGTTATATCCCAACTTTTAGTGCTCCAAGTACATCCTCTAGCATTCCAACTAGCATTCCAACTTCATTTGAAAGTACTTCATGCTCATCTCCAAGTACTAACACTTTACCTCCTAACCAAGCTAGAATATTAGCCATGGCATCCAGATATGCCCATTTGGTCTTACCAGGTCAATTATATGCCATGCCACAAGACTATTAGAGTAAAATCTTTCAATTTGATGGTACTGGTCAATATATTGCCCAACAACATGTAAAAAAATGACTGACTACTTTGAATTACATGAAATTGATGAAGTTGATGTTCAAATGAGGTTGTTTGCACAAACATTAGTCGGAGAAGTAAAGAAATGGTTTAAAGGTTTACCTGCTGGTCATATTGTTGATTTAGAAGCTTTCCATAGATTGTTTATCAATAGATGGGAAAGAAAGAAGAACCCTTTACAAATATTTTCTGAATATGAAAACATCAGAAGAGCTCCTAATGGATCAGTTCAGGATTATTGTACAAGGTTTAACAGTATTGATAATGAAATTCCTGCCAATATCAAACCTCCACCAGACTTGGCCTTAATCAAATTCCCTGATGGTTTTGATATTGAAATGTCATACCAATTGAGAGAAAGAAACCCTACAACATTATAGCAAATACAAAGTGATGTAGTTAGTGTAGAAGAAAACTTGTTAGCTAGAAGAGCTAGGATGAGAAATGAAAGAAGGGTAACAATTAAGGATGAACCATCCACATGAGACAATTAAATAGATAGTTTAGCTAAAATCATGGAGAGAATAATGGATGGATTAGAAAATCTGGAAATAAAACCACAATGGGATAATCAACAAGGTCCTCAAATCATAAATCCTAACTTTAGGAAGAATCCTAATACTGGTAAAACAAGAGAATCAGCACCTGATCAACAAATAAGGCCATATTTCCAAGAGAACTATTCTGAGATTTCTCAAAAAAATGATGAAGACCAGGACACCCAGATTAACTTAATGGGCATTAATAATGAAAATACTATTTTTCTTACCCAAGAAGAACAAGAATTATGCATGTTGCAGCAATTACAGTTATAATATGGAGAGTCTTTTGATTATAAACAAGACTATGAGTCCGCAATATATGAAGTCCACAAACAATATAGCCTTAGAAGTAAGAAAAAAACATAAGCTCCTACTAAGAAAAATGTCCAAAATAAAACCAAGAAAACAATAGAAGCTCCTGTGAGAAATTTTTTACAGATCCTCCCTAGGGAAACCCAGAAAAATTCAAGTCCAAATATTGCAGACATAACAGATACTTCTTCAGATCAGATATTCAGTTCAGATTTACCCTTTCACTTCAAACAGATGTTCGCCTAGATGTTCGCCTCATCATAGATCTAAGCCTTCCATAAGCAGATCCAGTAGATACATTTCAGATCTAGATCCCTTTCTTCATCATTGGTGCATCATCCAATCAGATTTATCTTCAAGTGTAACCCTTTCATTCAGATCTACTTCAGAGAAAAGTATTCATTCAAGCTCAGACATCTTGCACCCACACGCTATTTTTGCACAATGAATTTCTTCTCCTTTTATATGATTACCCTTTGTCAATACCATGAGCCCCTTTTTCAATACCATGGACCAAAACAATACCATAAGCCCAAAACTACTTGGTCGGGGTCAATTAGGCGGATCATTACCCAATACAATGGATTAATACCATGGTGGTTACCCTTGGGTTTGCACTTTTGAGCGCTTTTGCCCATACGCGACTTGAAACGTTATTTTCCGCGTGTATACGCGACTTCCCCTAGGCCAATCCGCGTATATCAAGAGACATACTCTTTTTCAACATAGATTTAGCACTTGCTGACTTCTTTTCTTCACTGCCTTCTGTACACACTGCTGATACATCAAATTTACTTCATCAAGAACATATTCTATCAATCACAACTTCATCAAGTGAGTTGTCATTCAATGACAACACTTAGCATCATCTTGCTAACTAGCATCATATCACATCAGATTTACATTGATTACCAAGACCATCAAGTCAAGCATAACTTCATCAGGTGGATTGCCATCAAGGACAATACATGTCAACAGTCGCACGTCTTCATCTTCATTCAGTGGGTTGCCATCAAGGACAACACTCTGCATCATATTTCCAACAATCTCCCCCTTTGGACTTGATGGCAACCACAATGGTGTTTGGTTACCACAACAGATAGATACCATGTCACTCTCCCAAATATGTCACATCATTACCTTCTCTTTATTCAAACACCATGTCACTCTCCCCCTTTGACATCAAGGGCAAAGGGCGGATCAAAAACCAACATTCTCCCCCTTTTCTCCTCATGTGGAAGAAACATTCTGCAAATCTGATATGTGCTGAAGTGGCCAAGCTCCCCCTGAGTTCATGCTGAATCTTCAAACATATTTTTCAATAAGGTACATGACTCTTTCTATCACCAAAGACTCATACTTACATCAAATATCCATCCAAGTGGATTTACATATGAGACTCAACTACCCAATCAAGTGGGTTTACAAATTTGACTCAGCTACCCAACCACGTGGGTTTACAAAATTTGACTCAGCTACCCAACAAAAATGACAAGTCCTTACATGACTTAATATTAAAATTTTACAACATGGATCTCAACCAGACCTTTTCATCAAAGTACAAATATGAATTTTCATAATCAATACCAAAAAGACCTCAAGAGAGATCATATATCAGAACCACCATAATGCCAGCAATGCATTATACTCAGCAAAACTAATGCTCCCCCTGAATCTGTGCAA